>CM071934.1:92548132-92651324 GCA_016081115.2 Rehmannia glutinosa
CATTGCTGAATTAGTTTACGTATTGCTTGAAGGCAATATCTCCATGTGGAGCAATGTTCACGGTTTTCACAAATCACAAGAGCACGAAGTATGTTTCAGAAAGATCTCTGTCGGCAGCGAGAGATGGATGGAGTTAATTGAGGACTATCACTTTGATATCGGCCGTCCAGGAAGGCTAATGTAGTGTGAGCGCGCGAAGCGAGAAGAAGGCAGGGTTGTGAACCATGATTGAGTAGAAATCATTAGAAAAGAAGCAGAACAATTAGAATCAGAAGGCGAGAACGATGCCAGTTACATTGCCTAACATTTGAGTTAAACGATCTCTTGGATGAGATCAAAACTGCAGTGATGTACATCTTTAGAAGAGTGAAAGAAAGATGGCAAAAGGAGAGACCAAAATTTTGTTTAGAAGATGGATCATTAGGTTACCGAAATCAGTGTGTGTAGAATAATGGCGAGATGAGAATAAATTTTGGCGAAGCTTGCAAGCTCAAAGTACATTATACATCACTGGAGGAAACAAGATGTATAAGTTTTGGACAAAATTGTTAGTGTGTAAACATCAAGGAGCCAGGTGCGAGTTCGTTGCAAAATGTGTAACTTGTCGGTGGTAGTGGCGAACATCAACGGCCATCTGGTTTATGCGGCCGTTGAGGATTCAGTGGAAATGGAACACATAATGATGGACTTAAATAACAAGACCTACCAAGGACCAGGAAGAGGTCATGATGCTATATATGGGTAGTTGTGAAAGGCGACTCACTAAAATGCATGCACTTCTTACCCGCATCCGAAAAGCCAGCGACTTTAAAAAGCTTCGGCGTTTTATTTTGATAGATCATTATTTAGGGTACGGTCGACATAGTATCGGACGAGGACCCACGAGGTTTGTCTCCAAATTTTGGAAGTGCTCTGCCGCAGGGAGTTGGGCACCTCCCTGCGAGTTTGACTGCTTGACACCCGCTAAACCGAGATGGTGATCGGCGAACAATTCAAGCCCTGGAAAGATATGTCGCGAGCACACATTGGATTTCAAGGAAGTTAGGACTCGCACTTACCATTGGCCAGGTGTCGCCTATCATAATAACTTATCACTCGGCCCACGATTGGGATGGCACCCTACGAGCGCTGTATATGGGTGAAAGTGTAGATCCACTACCTTTGTGGATTGACGACCAATGGACGCTGAAAAGGAAGCGAAAGTCACCTCGATTCAAGGTTGACTTAGTTCGAGGCCATGGGAAGGTCAAACTAATCAAAGAACGGATCATGGCTCGGACGCGAGAAGAGCTGGCGAGTTAAAGAGAATGAAGGATTTGAAATTTGAAGAAGGAGATATGAAGTATTTATAGACTCTGCTGAAGGATTGATCAATCAAGAAATGAGGCAAGATTGAGTGTTAAGAGATATGTGGACCTTACAAGGTCGCAAGGATCGGGAAGTTAGCCTACCGACTCGAGTTACTAGTGCGGTATGCGGAATGCGGCATATTCAAATGTCTGAGTTGAAGAATGCAGGATCTTATCACATCGTTACTCGTGATGCTCATCGCGATGATGGGCTTCAGTCATTTCTGAGAAGCGATTGAGGATCGTTAATGAGCAATATGTTAGTTGCACAAGAAGATCCCGATGGTTAAGGTGAGTGGGCAGAACCATAGCAGAGGCGAAGACATCGTGAATGGAAAAACATGAGAATCAATATGGCATCAGGAGCTATTAAAGGGAATTTGGGGACTAAATTCTTGAGAAGGGAGGTTGGAACTTTCGATTTTCTGGCGTGTATTTATTTCATCTATCGTCTATGTACTAGCTTGACTACTTTACGGCGCTTCTTTGTGAGTAAATATTAATAATATATATTTCGCATTTTATTCTATTTTATTTATTGATCAATTACTTGTGATTAATGATCGCTAGTAATTTTATTTCATTAATGATCAGCTTGATTGATCTTTTATTATTATTTGTGTATTTATTAGACACTTTAAAATTTTAAGAGACTATTTATTTTTAGAGACTTATACTTTAGAGAATTAGTAATTTGATTTAGAATAAGTGATCATGAGACTTATAAGTGATCAGGAAATCGATATTTATTTTGGAGATTGATCTTATTCTATTATCATCAATTTTGGGACCAAAAATATGGATGTACGAAATTATACCAGTGGATGACGAAGTGAAAGCACACTTTGTACCACCATGACTGACGTTAGATAGTTTGGCGGGGCCTGGTCAGCCGTTAGGGCTCCCGGGCGGTTCGAGCGGAGTCTGGATAGGGCTCGGACATATTCTTGTTTCGGTCTAACGCGTTGTTTTTCCTTTGTTCTTTCATGAATGTTTTTTCCATTTTTATCCCTATTCTCTTGATTATTTTGATAATTAAGGTGTTTTTAAAGTTGATTAAAATTATGATTTAATTTCTAAAAGTTAGATTTTAAATTAAGAATTTAATCAAAATACCAATAAGTTGGACTTAGCTTATTAACACATAAGATATTTTATACCTTAAATGTTTAGAAAATATTTATTATAAAATAATGAATGGAAGAAGAGGATTCATGACAATAAATCATATGACTTCCATTATTGATCAAAACAGCGTGAGGTTTAAGTGGCGCTTGGCGAAAGGATAAAAATTTAAAATTTTCACTCTTAATTTTCTACCTTAAATGGCTTTCACTTATATCAATAATCAAGGGCAATCTCAGAAAAGATAGGAATTTAAATTTAACTCTTTACTTTTCCTACCTACGGCGGCAATTTTGAGTATTTCTAAAATCAGAAATAATGGGTAACACTTTCGTAATAAAGGTGATGCATGAATGCGATAAAGTTTATCTACAAATTCCAACGTAATTTAATCTCACATTTGAAAATCCGTCGTAAAAATAAAACGAATTAAATGATGATTTAATCAAAACCATCTTAGATTAATAAAATAAATAATCAATATGAAGCCCCGATTTTAGAGCATATGATTGATCCTTTTGTCATCTATGTATTTGATGCCGACTATTTTACCGCATCACTTTGTGAGGTAAATATTAATGATATATATTTTGCAATTTATTTCATTTATTTATTACTTGTGATCATGATCATTTATTAATTCTATTTTGCATTTATGATCACTTGATTGATCATTATTACTATTTTTGTATTTATTAGTCACCTTAGAATTTTAAGAGACTATTTATTTTAGAGACTTTTACCTTATAGAATGAAGAATTTGATTTAGATTAAGTGATTGTGAACTTATAAGTGATCAAGTAAATCACTAATTATTTTGGAGATTGATATTATTAAATCTATTATCATCAAATTTGGGACAAAAAAAATATATGGAATTACAAATTGCCCCTATAGTGGACGGCAATATTGATGTTTTTTGGAGTAAAAATATCATCCAACTTTTATTAACTACACTTATATTATTAAATACTTGTGTATAATTACACCATTAATTCAAACATTATACACGTCATCTCATACACCAATTCTTTTTACTATTTTTCCCAACATTCTTCGGCAACCAACATTATTACCGAATATTAAGCACCATTCAGCCCGTACTTTGACTTGCATTTTGTCTCCGTCACAGCAAAAATTGAGACTGCAAATTAAACGAAAAAAATCTCTCCCCTTTCTTTTCCCATTTGGGCGGCCATTAGGCAGAATTTAACAAAAAGATTTTATTTTTCACAATGACACCTTCATCTCTCAAGCAAATTCTCCTTCTTCTCTCTAATATCTCTCTAAAAATCATTCAAATCTTCAAATCTTCAAACACCAACTCTTCATATCTTCAAATCTTCAAACACCAAGTTCTTCATATCTTCAAATCTTCAAGTATCATTTCTTCACATCTTCATATATTCAAACACAAGTCTTTCACATCTTCAAGCATACCTTAAGTACCTTCAAGAACATCTTCTTCCTATCATCAAACACTCCTTTCTTCAAACATCTAAACCAAAACAAACATTCTTCTACTTAAAACCATAAAATTAGAACCCCTATCTCAAGGTAGAAAATTTCATTCCTCAATTCAACTTGACATCTTACTACTCATCACCTTACTCTTCTTAATTTAAGTTAAAATTTTGATTTTGAGGTACTTAGAAGACTACTTGAACATGCATGCATGGTGGTGAATTTAGAAGACTTGAAGAGTAATTAGTAGAAATTGGACTACAAGGTAAGATTTGGACACTAAAGCCCTTCTTTCTTTCTCTTCTCCTTATTTTCTTCAAATTTTAACACCCCTTTTTCATTTTTGAGAAATAAGGCTGACTTTTAAGTGATTTTGGAGTTGAACCAAAAATCCCAAATTTGAAGCTTCAACTAGTTTCAAATCACCTACTACACAAGGTAAAGTGTAGTATTTCCAATTTTCTTATCTTCTTCTATTTTCTTCTTAATTTTCACTCATTTTCCGAACTCTAAATATTTGATATTTCTTGACTTAGGGGCTGACCTAAGTGATCTCAAACCAAGTTGTGAAATTATCCCTTTTATTTCACAATTTTCCAAAATTAAGGTGGGTGGAAAAATCCTTTCAACTTCTAGGTACTTTTGTTAAATGCATATAGTGTTTTGATCAAAGCACTTGAGATATATATATATATATATATATATATACTTTATGTATTGCATGTCAATTTTATGTATCAAGTTATGAAATTTCTCAAGTGTTGCTCAAAAAATACTATTTATTGAAATTTAGGTGCATGCATGTACAATTTAATATTCTATTTGATGAATTCTTGTATGAAATGAACATGCATGTGTATGATCTTTGAAATCCATGTTTTGGATGACTTATAACCTGAACAAGTCGAGCATAATTGATTAAATTTCAATTTTTGGACTTAAAATGCAAAAATGGAAAGTTGGTGGACTAAATTACAAGAAAATAAAATTTAAGGGACCCCTCTGCAAATTTCGAATTTTGGGACTGTCATCAGGTTCAAAATGACTTTTGGACATTTTAATAAAGTTTTAAGAGTTTTAAGATAAATAAAATCAACCTTTAAAAGCCCAAGGACTAGATTGTAAAATTTGAGAAGTTTAAGGGCTACTTTGTAATTTTGAAACTGTACCAGACCTTAATTTTAAAATTTGAAATTTGAACTTTTAAGGGACTGGAAATGACATATTTTAAAGTATTCCATAAATCCAAGTGTTTAGAGCTTGGAAAGTAATTTTACTAAAATTGAGGGACCGACTGTAAAAGATTAAACTTGAGGACCCAAATGAAATTTCAGGACTTATACAGCCCATGTACCTGAAATTACTAATTTAACTATAACGTAATTATATTTTGGACCCAAGGTTCAAATTTCATAAATAATTGGACCCTAAAAACGCTTTGTAGGCAATTATTTCAAAATGGGACAAAAATGAGATTTTCAAAAGTTAAAGGACCTACACTTATTTCGTTTAAAAACTGCTTTTGTCCCAATATCTTACTAACCTTAGTGACATTTTCCAACTGGAATCACATTAAAATACCTTCCGGTTTGTGAGTTCGATTATTTTAAACTTAAGGCCGAAATGACAATTTTAACAAATTTGGGGCCAATGTGAAATTTTATAAAAACTCGACCTAAAAACTTTAAAAACCAGAATAATTTGAACAATTTAGAGAATTTAGGAACTGACCTCATAATTTAACCCCATACGTATTGGTTGGTTTCTACAAAGCGAAGGTAATTGTAAATTTTCTTTTATCGAAACTGCTTCAAATTATTTTCCTTTTACTAAAATGCACCCTGACCCTCGACTTTAATTAGTAATTAAAATATTTTATTTTCTCAAAAACCCCTTGACCTATCGGATCGTCTTGGCGATTAATACCCGAGCAGCGGGCGACCGTCGTCTTGCGATTTTTGAAAAGATCTATAGCGGGACTTATGTCCCACTTAATCTTTGAATATCGAAGATTGCTTATCCTTCCGATAATCATCTTCATCCAAATAACCCCACCAACCATAATTGCCACTCGCGATTTTTGAAAATTTTCTTGAACTTCCCTGAATCAATAATACTCATTGCACGGTTGACTACGAACTTGTTTTTACTTTCTGCTGAAATAACTTGGTGTTTTAGCTCACAATCCCGAATGGATCGTCGGGGGATGGGCAAGGCGGCTCATTGCTATTCCACTCTTCCTAAATGCCCCATCTTCCTAATCCCGCACCAGGGACGGAGTTTGTCAAGGAAGCGGGTCATAGTACTTGAGTTATAATCACGATTATGACAAATCCGAGCCTTGCAAGCTCGGCTGTGGATTTCGTCTTTGCACAGTGGAAGCGATAAGGTGATAGGTCTTGGACCATCTTGCTCGGGGAGTTACAAGGAAGAATGAAGGAATCGCTGTGCCGATCCATACGATTCCCGGAGAGTTAATGTCGGACTTCGTTTGGTTGGCGCTACAAATCCGTGACAAGAATCAAGCACTTTGTATTGCATTGGTTGGCGGTGCATCCCGCACGCAACCATTAATTATCTTGCATAGGATTGGCGTTACATTAAATGCAATAATCCTACTGTCTTTACACGAATCACTTAGTGTTTGTGTGACCACTGACCTTTTTCTTAAATCGTATAAGTATATTACTTAAATATTTTATCACGGCGTAACTTGTGGGACTGTGTGTGGATTCATGCATCATATCTCATGCGTTTTTCATACAACTATTTTCTCGCATTAACTATATATCGCCACAATTGCACACCCGATCACCCCATCCACTGAATTTACATGTCTCATCCCCTCTGTTTTCTAACCTTTAGATGAGGACATTGTCGAGGATGTTGAACCGAAGCTACGGACCGAGCTACGTACTCTGCTTGTTGGACTTACTATCTTTTGTTGTTGATGTTGCTAGACTTGTTTCTTGTATTGACATTGGACTCTTTTATTTTCTTTTTCATTCGATCACGTATCAAGGGCATAGGACCCTTTGACTATTAAGTTGTTATCTTTAGTTGATTTTAATTTTTGTAATTCGGATATTTGTGGGAGATTTGTAAGTTGTAATTTGTCTTATGTTATTTTATTTCACAGTTATATGACTCTGTTTCATTGGGTTTTTGTTGATTTTAAATGCTGATGTTTGGTTATTTGTATTTAAGTTGTGGATCGTCACGCATCCGTTTGGGGGCGTGACAATCAGATATCTCATAACTTCATTTATCTATTAATCACATTTTTAATTTAACCTAGATGCATCAAACTATTTGATTGTATCCGATTCATAAATTGACGCTTTATGATGTTCGTTCGCTTATTTATGTCGCTTTATTTTATTTTTCAGCAATCATGTACCGGTCTATGTTTGCCTTTTGTTGAATGTTACATTAGCTGGAGATAATTTTATTAAGTGGGAAAATAAAATGAACATTGCACTTTTGTGAGAACCTCAAATTTGTTTTGATGGAGGAATGTCCTCCACGAACCCCCATTAATGTCGCACGTAATGTGCGAGAGATATATGGAAAATAAATTATTGTTAATAATAAAACCGAGGCTTAATTATTAGTCGGTATGAGCAGCGTGCTTAGGATGAATCACGAGCACCGATATATGAGATAATAAGTCTCTGCAAGTTATGCTCAATCAAGCCTTCCGATCAATCGAGGCATGAAGGCATGAAAATGGCTTTGAATACTAAGATGAGCAAGGTCGACCGGTAGGTGAGCATGTCTTGAACATGATAAATTGCTTTCACTGACTAAGATCCATGGTGAGACTATTGATGATTCTACACAAGTGAGTATGATTAAGGAATCACTCCCCTTGACTTTTCTCGATTCAAGAGCAAATATGTCATTAGTAAAATATCTTATTCATTGACACGATTACTCAATGAATTGCAAACTTTTGAGGCCATTTTCGGTTGGAAAGGTTATAGAAGGAGAAACAAATGTTTTGAGGGATAATCCAACTTTCTCAAAGAAAAGAAAGGGCAAGGGGAAAGGGGTGAATCAAAATAAAAGAAAAAGGAAATAGTTCAAAAGCAAGAAGAAAGGTTCCTCCAAACCAAAGAGAAAGTGTTTCCCTTTGTGGAGAAGAGAGGGACATTGGAAGAAGGAACTACCCCAAGTACCTCGCCGAACTAAAGTAGAAAGAAGGTAACTATGATTTACTTATTCTTGAAAGTTGTTTGGTAGCTAAAGATTCTACTTGGGTAGTTGATTGAAACGCTACTAATAATCATGCGTGTTCTTCTTTACAATTATATAGTTCTTATGAAGAACTTGCCGATGGGTCTTTCACAATGTGAGTTGGCAATGGTGCGATGGTTTAGGCAAAAGTAGTGAGAGTAGTTTTGGTCAATATTAGACTATGATCTTAATTTTAAGCGAAGTTTATTTTATTCCTAATTTTTAAGTAGAAATTTGATTTTTGTTTGAAAGTGGCATGAACATTTATTTTCACTATCTTTTAATGATAATTAGATTATTATTTCTAAGATGGGCATGATATTTGTAGTGCAATATTAAAAACGTACTCTATTTAATCAAGCCAATTGAACAACCACACTTGAATGCGAAATGATTAGAGTAGAACATCATAAACCAAAAAAGCAAAAGATTTCTGAAGAAAATGAAACATATCTTTGGCATCTAAGATTAGGACATATTTTCCTAGAAAGGATAAACAAGCTAGCAAAGGATGGTCTTTTGAGAGAGCTAAAAGTTGGCACTTTCCGTGTTTGTAAATCCCGTCTAGAAGGAAAATGACTATGAGACCTTTCTCTGTAAAGTGCAATAGAGCCAAATACCCATTAGAGCTTGTGGATAGTGATGTTTGTGGTCCCATGACCACACAAGCTAGAAGGTGGTTTTAGTACTTCATAACTTTTATTGATGATTACTCAAGGTATGTATATGTTTATCTCATGCATAGAAAATCAAAATTTTGAAAAGTTCAAGGAATTTCATGTGGATGCTGAAAAGTAACTGAGCAAATCTTTACTAGAGCATGTCGATGCTTAGTCCAAAGATTATTTAGAGCATGGTACTTTACACCAACTCACAACACCTGGCACCCCTGAGAAAATAGTGTTGTTGAAAGGTGAAACCGAATGTTGCTTGATATGGTTAGGCCGATGATGAGCTACGACATTGCTTGATTTGTTTTGGGGTATGCATTGTGAACGGTGGTTTATATTTTTAATGTAGTTATGTCTAAGTCAATCGAAAAAGACTCCACTAGAGTTGTGGAATGAGAGTAAAAATCGATTCGTCACTTTCTCATATGAGGGTGTCCAACACATATGTTGAATGGAAAGACTAGAAAGTTGCATCCACGTTCATAAGTGTATTTGTTCGTTGGATATCCCAAAGGAATGAGAGGAGGTTTGTTTTATGATCCGCAAGAAAAAAAGTAATAGTTTCGTCTAATGCTATCTTTCTTGAGAATGATTATATAGGAAACTTTCGACCTCAAAGTAAAGTTGTACTCGAGGTTAATTTCTGATGAGATCGGACCACAACCAACAAGATTTGTTGGGAAACGCTAAAAATACCACTATACGGATCGAGAATACCATGACACCTCAACACGTGGGAGGATGAATAGACCACTAATCCGCTATTGTCAAATCTAAGAGGCAATTATTCTGATCTCACGATGGGGTAGACGATGATCCATTGTCCTTTCGACAAGTGATGGAGGATTGTGATAAGAGGTGGCTTGAAGCTATGAACTAATAAATGGAGTCTATGTACTCCAACACTATCTCGATTCTTTTAGATCCACCTAAGGATGTTAGGCCCATTAGGTGAAAATAGATCTTTAAGAGAAATAAGGGTGTGGATGGGAAAGTAGAGACATTCAAAGCAAAGATAGTGGCTAAGGGTTACCCACTAAAAGGAGGGAATCGACTATGTGGAGACTTTCTACGCCTATAGCAATTCTAAAATCTACATGTCTTGGTGTGAGATATGGCACATGGATGTCGACATAATGGCCATCTAGATGAGGAAATGCGCGACAACCAGAAGGTTTTGTAGTCGAAGGTCAAGAAAAAAGACTCCGCAAATTGCTTAGATCCATTTATTAATTAAAGAAAGCCTCGATGTCATGGAACCATAGATTTAATGAGATGATCAAGTCTTATGGTTTTGACGAAAGTGTTGATGAGCCTTGTGTATACAAGTAAATCAAGGAGGGTAAAGTGGTGTTTTCGATCTTTCGTGGATGACATTCTATTAATTGAGAATGATGTAGAGATGTTAGTTGCGGTTAAAGGTTGGTTAGTAAAGCAATTCCAAATGAAATATTTGGGAGAAGCGAATTATGTTCTTGGAATTTGAATCGTTCAAAATCGCAAGAACAAATTAATGCTGCCTCGAGCTTCTTGTATCGATAAGATGTTGTGGCATTATAGAATGTAAGATTCCAAGAAGGGTTACCTACCAACTCGACATGGAGTTGTTCTCTCAAGGAGCGAGTGTCCTAAGACACCTTAGGAAGTAGAAGACACGAGACTCATTCCCCATGCCTTTGTAGTAGGCGGCTAAAAGCATGACATGTCGTGTCTTAGGCACTGTATTTGATATCGCGATAGGGATGGTCGGCCGATTTGAATCCAATCTAGGAAATGGACCATTGGACAACAATCAAGAACATTCTCAAGTATCTTGGGAGAAACGAGATACTATATCTTTGTTTATTTAGGTGATGACCTTAAAATAGACGGGTACACTAATCGACTTCTAATCGGATAAGGATACTCAAAAGTCGATATAGGTCGATGTACATTCTTGTTGATCTGTCAACAAGACCTAACTGAAAAGTGTTTTAGAGGCACATGAAGAACATAGGTGCAGGAGACATGTCTATTATGCTTTAGGGCAAGTGGGAGATTGTTAAGAATAGTGCCCATGCAATTGTGAATTGTTTATGATTATTAAATCGACAAAGAAAGCAAGCGGTGAACTTAAATAAAAATATTGTGAGAAGAAGATCTATACAAAGACTTACTCGATGGAATTAGCTATTGCGTGCTCCTAAAGTTAGAAAATGTCCCATCAAGTGAATTATTTTATGAAGACTAGCTTTCAAAGGGCAAAGGGCACCATTCATTTCATTAATTACTAGCATTTCGGTTGTTGGTCAATAGTGTGATGGCCAAACCAATTTTGTTTCTCCAAAAAAGCCAGTATGTCTTATATATAGTAGCAAGACACTTTTAAGCACTTCATTCTTTCCACGAGAGTAATCTTTTTATTCACTAGTAGCGATCCTTTCAAGCGTTAGATAAGCGAAGAGAAGTAGGGGAGAAGAAGTGTTCTATCATACGATAGTTGTCGTAAGAATGTAAAGTCGATCAGAGGGCGAGGAAAGTGATTTTTCGAATACTTGTGCACATTGTATGTATTTTCTTGAACATCATGAAATTTCCTAATTTATTTAATGTAACCATAATCATAGTAAATAAATGTTATATTCAAGTGGATTAAGATTATGGATAATAAACTAAAATTAATCATGTGATGAAATTAATTAAAGTATGGGATGTTTAATTAAAACATCACTAAAAGCCGCCAAAATATTTTGAATGTGATTTGTCTTATCCCGAACCATCGATGTGGAGACATCTTAGTGGGGCATTTATATATGATTTGATCATATAGCACTTGGACCAATTTAATTTTAATTTTTCATACAAATTAACATTTGTAGAAATGAAAATTCAAATTAAATCACTAGATGATCATATATATATAAATCTTTATCTTGAGTGATTATGGACTCCTTTTTATTTATGTGTGATTCTTAATTTGCTCATTTAAATTTGTCTACGACATTCCCAACACTCGTATTTTAGATTCACATTTGAATTACATAGGCGGAATAAAAATTCACATATATGGAACACATTCCTTCTTACGAGAAGTAGAAAGGCGATTCTCTCATTTGTTAATTCTAAAACCGAATGGTTTGAGATCTCTAATTTATAATCGATTATAAATTAACCATCACTAGTGAATTAATGGTAAATAAGGATAAGTAATTGAAGATGATTAACGGATATTACCTAGCTCAATGACAAAGCAATACATGGGAGATTAATCGATATGTAATGATTATATAAATGAACTTCTCAAATTCGTAGAGTAAGATATTCTATAATTACAAGAGTGCAAACTGAATTTATAGTGACGTAATATCATAATTAATAAGTCGAATATAATTATTAAAGAGTTTAATTATTTATTTCGATTTAGTGGAGCTTATAATTATGGGTCCATGGTCCCTGATTCGCCTTCCTAGAGTAAACGAATTAGAATAATATTTTATATTCCTAAGGGTTTATGGAAAAGAATTTTCCAAAATATTTGGGTTAACATATTAATTTCAGTTAATTCTAGGAATATCTGATATTCTACAGTTTTGATTGTATCAGAAATTAAATATATATAAGATATTTGAGATATTAATATAATTATTAAGTAGATAATTATATTGGATAATTATCAATTAGAGCTTGAGTCTCTATATTTATGAATTCAAGATTAGATAGAGAATTGAGCTGGAGTGTAAAATATATGTGCATTTAGGGGCTTAAAATGATATATATATGATGCATTTGCACGCATATTTAGTGTATTGTACTTGGTTTCCTAGAGAAGGGCATGATACTGCGTATTTTTGTACATTTTTACAGGAAACAGAGCTTAAATGGAAAGATATCAATTTGAAAGCATGGACAAAATCGAAGAATGCAAAGAGAAGATCGAATACATGAAGAAAACGGAGAAAAACACATCACATGGTGTGCCCGGGTGAAGCTCACACGGCCGTGTGAGTTGCATCTATTGGGATTTGGTCCAACATTGTGCCTGCAATGGGCTTTAAAAAAGGCGCAAGGCGCGGCCCGCGATTTGAACTCGCGAGCGCTAGATTGCATAGTTAAAGGATAGATTAAAGGATATGATTTGGATTACCTATACCAACGAGATGGATCTTCTTTTCTCGGTGCCCATTACATAGAAACTCTAAGGTTAAGTGTGTTTGGCCTGGGTAGACATGGGATGGGTGACCCCTGAGGAAGTTTTTCGAGTGCGCGTGAGTGAGGACAAAGCGCTAGAAAAGACTCGTGTTGGTTTGTGGGAGACGATCGTCAATCGAATGGCGCTAGAGGTCAACTCTGGTATCGGAAGCGGTCACGAGTTAATTCCCTTGGAAACACGCGCTACTGATGGAGGTTGCCAAGAGCGGTGGGGCGAGATCTTTGGCGCAAACGGAGGTAAACGGACCGAGGAAGCGAAGGGTAGGTTGCAGGTGGCGGAACTTAGGTAAAAATGGTGAGGCCGAAGGTGTAGGTTCTTTGGGTGGACAGGCGAAGGGTAGGTTGTTAGGTGGCCGTGGCGAGTAAGTAATTTGGGCGAAGGTGTAGGTTGCTGTTGACCAGAAGCGAAGGGTAGGTTGTCGGTGGCGGAATCGAAGATGTATGTTGATGGGTGGCGAATCGAGAGGCTTGGCGTAGCGGCGTTTGAAGCCCGAAGAAGTTGGCGTTAGATCGGGAAGTTCGGCGAGCGTGAGGTTGCCAAACGCTTGAGCTAAGATGTTGGCGAGTCTTTGGAGGATTGTTGGGATTTGGTCGGCATCACTGCGATAGAACTTTACAAAAGCGCAGCGCGACCCCGCGATTTTGAACTTCGTGGTTTGGATTGCATAGTTAAAGGATAGCTTAAAGAATATGATTTGGACTACCTATACCAACAAATGCATCTTCTATTACGGTGCCCATTACATAGAAACTACGAGGTTAGCGTGTTTGGCACAGGTAGACATGGGATGGGTGACCCCCAGGGAAGTTTTCGAGTGCGGCGTGAGTGAGGACAAAGACGCTAGAAAAGACTCGTGTTGGTTTATGGGGGCGATCGTCAATCCGAGTAAGCGCTAGAAAAGACAACCATGACAACTTTGCTATTATTTGTCCATATCCTGTAGTCAATAAATACGGGGAATGAAGAAGAAGAAAGAAGAGTCTTGAGAGAAAGAAGACAAGAAAAGAAAAGAGCAATGTTGGGCTGCTGAAATTTCTTGAAATAACTAAGTCAAAAGATCTGACTCGATTTCGAGTGAGTGGTGACTACTCAAGTGACTATGAAAAAGAAGCCTTAATCGTCTAATGGCCAAAGAACAAGATCAACCTGACCAAGAAGATGAGGTACACTCTAACTCATCCCGCTCCAGTTCTAGTGATAGTAGCGTGACACACTTCATCACCCAGCTTGTTCTTTATGATTCATTAGGAAAGATGATGAAAGATTTTGAGCACATTAAATCCTCACACACACTATTAAGCGAGGAAAACGACCGACTAAAAAGCGAAAACTCACGGTGACTAAGGGTAGTACTCTAAGTCACATAGGATGAGAACAAAAAGATGAATCTTGAAAATGCTAAACTAATAAGCGAGAGATACCGCTATAGAAAAAAGAAAATGATCTCAAAAATGTGATTGCTTCATTCACAAAGGCATCTAAATCATTGGATGACCTTATCATGAGCCAAAAAGAATGTGGAAGTAGACGGGCATAAGATTAAATTCCTTTGTGCATAGTCAAACTCGAAGTGATCTTGGAAAAAGGATCTTCAAGTAATGAAGCATTCCTTTGTGCATAGTCAAACACCAAATGTTGCACACACGGTAATTCCAAAGCACAATCACAAACAAACTGGCCTTGGATATAAAGGAAAAGAAAAACAACCGATTGAGTATCTTTGAGAGGACAGCGAGAAGAAATCTAGCGAGTTCCTCGAAGTGGTGTTGCAAGGATCTAGAAGCGAGAAGAACATGTATGTGGTAGATTGGTCGCATTGCCACAAAACACTTGTGCGCTAGCAAAGAGTACAACCGAATCAAGTTGGGCTGCGGCACAGAAGGCGAGTCACCTAAATTTCAAGACAATCGACAAGCTTGCAGAAGTAATCTTGTAGAAGGACTACTAGACTCGAGTGTACAAGAAGGAAAATGTATGTGATGCATGCGAAATGGGAAGCGGTCAAATCATCATTCAAGAGAAGTCAAGTCCATCTTCAACAAGGATATTGCATCACATTTGCATATGGATCTATTTAGTCGATTGAGCCGCTAGCATAAGTGGGAAGAAATACACTCTAGTAGTGGTGGATGATTATTCAAGATATACATGGACAATCTTCATGTGTAAAAGAAGGAAACTTTTGAAGTTACCTCAAGTGATGAAAAAGAGTTCAAAATGAGAAGAGTCAAACCATTATAAAGATAAGATCGATAGAGGGGTAGGTTTGTCAATGGGATAATTACTCGATGTGTGTTGAAAATCGTATTGCTCATGAATTATACGCATCAAGGACTCCACGTGAGAATGGAGTAGAAGAAAGAAGAACAGAACCCTCCAAAGGAAGGCTGCAAGAACCATGTTAGGCCGAAGTTGGATTGCCTAAAAGGTTTTGGGTTGAAGCCGTCAATCTTTGCATCTTGCTATACTCAAAATAGATGCATGATAAATAGACAATGCCACAAAAACTCCCTATGAGATTTGGACAGGGAGAAAGCCAAATGTTGCATACTTTAGAATATTTGGATGAAAATGCTTCATCCACAACAATGACAAGGATAATCTAAAGGCTTTTGATCTTCAAAAGGCGTGAAGGTATCTTTTTTGGGATACTCGGCGAAAGTAAAGCATAGAGTCTTGAACAAGAGGACTATGGTCACGAAGAGTCTATCCATGTGGTTTTTATGAACCCAATGTAAATGGAGAAGACATTGAAGAGTTAGGCGATAAAATTGAATCAACCAACTATGCGAGAAGAGTCCATGTTGAAGTGGAAGGCGAAGTAATAAATCAGATGAAGGTGAAATAGGCTGAATCTCAAAGGCAGTGGAAAATCTGCGGCTAAGCGATGATGAGAGAGCTTCTCAAGACAACATAAGCGCAAGGCAGTTTGAATCCGGTGACGTACTCCAACCGGATGTGAGATGGGCGAGAGACCATCCACGAGCTAGTCCTTTGGAGATGTAAGAGATGGTGTAAGAACAGATCGAGCTCAACAGAAGCTATGTTCACTTGTTTTATCTCCCAAATAGAGCCAAAAGATGTGTCCCAAGCATTGGATGATACACATTGGATTCAAGCCATGCAAGAAGAAATGAATCGGTTTGAAAATGAACAAAGTATGGGAATTGGTGCAAAGACCAACCCATCAAATGTTATTGGCACAAAATGGGTTTTTAGAAACAAAATGAATGAAGAAGGTTACGTGGTAAGAAACAAAGCAAGATTGGTAGCCAAAGGGTATTGCCAAGAAGAAGAAATAGATTTTGATGAAACATTTGCTCTTTGTTGCAAGATTAGAAGCAATAAGGATGTTTCTTACCTATCTTTGCCTGAGAAGAACTTCTTGTATATCAAATGGATGTGAAGAGTGCATTCTTAAATGGATTGTTGGAAGAAGAAGTCTATGTTGAGCAACCTCCGGGATTTGAAGCGAGAAAACTCTTGGAGATAAGGTGTACAAGCTCAAGCTCTACATGGATTAAAATAGGCACACAGAGCATGGTATGATACATTATCTCAATTTCGATGGATAATGGATTCACCAAAAACAAAGTGGACGAACACTCTTGAGAATTCAAGATGGAGAGAGTATATTGCTTGTTCAAATATATGTGGATGACATTATTTTTGGATCCACAAACAAGAGGCTTGTGTGATAAGTTCTCAAACCTCATGCAAGGCAAATTTGAAATGAGCATGATAGGAGAGGCGACATTCTTTCTAGGACTTCAATTCAAACAAGCTGAAGGATGGAACCTTCATAAGTCAAACAATGTATACCGAGAGATTTAATGAAGAAATTTGGTTTGGAATAGAAGTCTTATGTGAAAATACCAATGAATACATCATCGAAGATGGATATGGATCGAGATGGCAAGCACAGTGGATCAAACAAGATCTGAGCACTTAGTGGATCAACTGCTCTATCTCACAATAAGTAGGCGGACATCACCTTTGCTATAGGTGTATGTGCAAGATTTCAATCTGCTCCAAAAGAAAGCCATATATTCTTGACTAAGAGAATCTAAGATATTTGAAGGGATGCCAAGAAGTTGGCTTATGGTATCAAGGAAGGTGGATTCAAGCTTATTGGTTATTCAGACTCGACTATATTGGATGTAGAGTTGATAGGAAAAGTCTTGAGTACATGTCAAATGCTTGGAAACGATTGGTTTCCTAGTTTATGCAAGCGAGAATTCAATAGCCACGTCTGACTAAAAAGTAGTACATAAGTGAACGATTGTTGTGCCCAAGTCTTATGGATGAGACAACAGTGAGAGATTATGAAATTGAAGAAAAAGAAATTCCAATTATGTGTGATAACACAAGTGTTATTGCAATCACTCAAAATCTGTGTTGCATTCAAGAACAAAGCACATTGATGTCGAGATATCATTTCATAAGAGATCATGTTGAAAAAGAAAACATCACCTTGGAATACATCTCAAGCGATAAGATTCACAAAGCCATTGTGTGAATCAGATTTGAAGAACTTAAGCATGAGCTAGGGTTAATTGAGTGAGTTGACACCCGAAGACTCAGGAGAAGAGATGAAAAGTGACAAGATGAAAATTGAGCGATTTCTTAAATCCCAAGTGAATCGACAAGATCGAAAGTCGTGTTTATGTCGAGTTAGGTGACAGTAAGTCACTATTTGAATAGAGAGAAGAAGAGTTGAGTTAGCTAAGGAATAAGTTGAGTCATTTATGAGCTAAGTGACAAAAGCGCTTGATCGTTTTTAATAAGTGAGAATGTTTTTAAGGATGACGTCGTAATAATAATAGCGAGTGCGATCAAAAGCTGCGCACGACAAAGCATGATTGGATATAAATGCTGCCACATTAAATGCGGGCAACTAAATGCTAATCGGCGTGCTAAATCTGAGCTGTCGATCTTGATCAAATTTCAAAAACCAAAAGCACGTCCTTTCATAACCCATTTATACCATTTTGTTCGGTTTCTATCTCACATTACTCAAAACCCTACCAATTTTAAGAGCAAGTTAGTCGAGTTTTGTTCGGTAAAATTCGAAATGGCACCGACACATGATTTAGCTAAGCTCGAAAAGCAAATCCACAATGGATCGTACCGTGGATTTTGAAGGAATGTTGAAGCGGGGTTCGATGAAACCCTGGTGAAGAAGATAGCCGATAAGATCAAGAAATCCGGGTTGGCGATGGAATATCCTATGGCGTGCGTAGAAGAAGTCGCCATTCTACGTAAATGCGAAATGCGGGGCGAAGGGATTAAGTCCTCAGATCCACCCAAGGACATAACAATCACTCCAAGGACCTTGCGAACATTTGTTTTTGTGCCGTCGGAGGGCATGCCGGAATATATATGAAGCAGACGTTGATTTGGTTGCGGCATGGAAAGAAGTGGCCAAACAGTGTCTTTGCAAAAATTGTCTACACAACAGCAAAAATTTCTTTGAAGGAAGATTATCATAAAACATTGGATATTGTAAAATGTGTAGATATAAAATTTGGAAGCTTTAATCACCGTTACATCGAAAACCAGCGTCGTCATCGTATTGCGATCATGGAGGAGAAGAGGGTAAGCGAAAGTTTGCAGGTTTGCATCAAGACTACGCGAGAATGTTGAAACAAGTCCTTCAAGGATGATGGATCATTGGAGGATCAGCTTGGTTATGCCTTGTAGTTGGCGGTTGATGGAGATGAAGGGTGTTCCCTCCAGAGCATGGAAAGGCATTCCATGTCAACAAGAAGATGTTCGATCAAATCTCTTAGGAGCCCCGAAGAGAGCTTACGCCAAGGGCGGACACCGGTGAGGGGAATCGGTTGATCCCAAAAGCATTTATTGCCTCCCTCGAAGAAGAAAAGCTCCCCATGCGGTGGAAAGAAGACTACTACCCTGCGGAAGAAGAAGAAAGATGCACTGCCCTGCCACTGCGGCCTAGTCTCTGCCCTGCGTGCATGATGGAAAAGGAATCCTTAATACCTTCTCCCGGGAATAAAGAAGAAGAGAGGGCGCAGCGAGAAAAGCGCAGCTGCCTCTAAAAGAGCAACTCCAAAGGCCTTTACCTTGAAGAATCGGAGGAAGTAGAACCGAGACATTCCTCTGGTGAAAACTAAGAGAAGGAAAAACTTACCGAGCGTTGAGCTTGAGAAGACGGCTAAGTCGCCACTCAGCTGGAAAAGATCTCGAGGCTAGGGAGAAGTGCGGTTTCAAAAGTTAGTGATGAAACAACCAAGTGCATGAGCCCGATCGTGACGCAAATTGAAGACCAGTTGTGGGTAGAAACGGTGAGAACAAGCGGCGGAGATAAGCGAAATCCCGGCCCAGGGGTTGTGTCTCCACACCCCTCGTCTTTCTTGAAGGAGTTGGCGGCATAGTATGTTGCCTTCCATTCACGAAAGGAAGGGCAACAAGGAGAAGATGATGAAGATGATGTGATCATGCTCTCTCCACCATATCCGGACATCCAAAATCGAAATGCGAGAGAATGGAGAAATGGAAGCTTAGTCGATCAAGGAGCGATTCGCTGCCGAATCCATCGAGGATGAGAAAGAATTGATGAACTTCCTCGATTGACCCGCGATGGTCAGGGCACTTGATGAAGAAAGCGCCTAGATATCTTGCGGATCTTCCGGGAAAAAGAGAATGAGAGATTAGCGAGAGGAAGTTGAAGCTCATGAGAAAGCCGGCATTGTCCTCTCACCGGAACCACCCGACCATACTCATCCTCATATCGACATACTCTCGGTGATGATGAGGACTTGGACCCCGTTCTTTGCCAAGAAAAGTTGGACATGCGGCAAGCCATGAGAATCCACACTTTGTTGCATGAGAAAGAGAAGGCGATAGAAGGACCGGAGAGTCTTCAAATCTCAAGCGGAGATTGATCCGTTGGGAGTGTGCGGTGCCCTTTGTTATTGCCGCACGCACGCCTTCCCGATTCACTCGAAGAAGCGGATCTCAGGGACTTAGCGATGGCCGGGAACTTGGGGACCCAAGTTGAGCGAACCCCTATTGAAGGTGTCTTACCACCCGCCCCACGTACCGAACACTCGAAGGACACGGCACGGAGTCAGAGAAGAGTGACCCCATCACAAGTTACTCGGTTGGTGTGCAGATGAGGAAACTCCCTCCATTGCGGCTAGGACGGAGGATCTTGCGATGACTCCACCATAAATCTAGGAGGCGAAGTGGAGAAGGAACAAGAAAAAGAAACACAACAAGTTGTCCCCTTTGAGAAAAGCTCGGACGGTTGGAGTGCATCTCGGTGAAGTGCTAAATGCTGCGGCGTAGGGCGTTGCGTGCGGTCGAGGCACGGAGATGGATCTGCCCGGGAGTTAACACTGCAGGCAATGAAAGTGCAATCCACGGAGTTGAGACTCACTGTGGATGCCACCGCTTTGCGAAGACCCTAAGATAGTTGCGCTGTCGAAGGGATTGTACAAGGCCCCCGTCGGCGAGACTACGAGGAGGTAACGAGGCCTACGGGAGGTTGAGACTTCCTAGGTAAAACTCAAGGAGATAAGAGCATTCCTCGGACCATAATTGCTGATTCGGAGGAGGAAATCGGTGCTCTTCATGACTCCCGAGGATGATCTGATACAACTTTCACAGGGATCTGCGGATGAAGCCGAGTCTACTCAAGAACATCACAAAGACTCGGTGAGGACGCTCTACCAAGTACCGATGGCCGAGAATTCAAAATTTGCTCATCAAAAGTTTAATTTTGATGATGAGCCTAACCTTCAAGACTCATCCTCGTCTAGTGACGATGGTGCAGGCGAGGACACGCAAAATCATTTAGCGAGAAACCACTGAGGCGAAGAAGGCTGTTAAGACAGGAGAGCTCGATCGGTGCCAATCATTTCACGAAGCCCAGTGAGACCGAGTCATCTGCGATCTCCCAAAGCTGCATGCAGGCTCGACTCAACCTGAATCATCACAAGCACGAACAAACAAGCTGAATCATCAATTCCATATGCGTGATGATGCATTAGAACAAACCTTTCCTTTCCAGATTGAGTTGCCTGACCTTGAAGAAGAAACAACCCGTGAACAGCGCCGTTTCAATGTTCGACCAGATCCAATCATTCCCACCGACTGCATTGTCCCCATAGATTTTGATTTTAATGTTGCTTGGCTGCCAGCTGAAACTCAGGCAACTGCTGAGGTACGTGAGGTATTCAAGACAATACTCGGTGAGATTGAAAAGATTGAACGGCACCAAGCTTCACTTGATATGCGACTGGACAGTAGAGATGCCACCCTCACAGCAGATTAAAGAGGGATTGTGGTACGGATAAGGGAATGGTATCAGTAGCGAACAGGTTCGATACTTTAAGGCATTGTCCAATAAAATGCTAGTCTGGAGCGCCGATAATGCTGACATGAAGACGAGGATGCAAGAAAATATTGATCGGATGCATGCCTCTCATACCAATGAAATGGAACTGCTGTGAGAATTTCATCGAAAAGAACTTCTGTGCGTAGAGGAGAATATGAATGAAAAGTTCAGCCTTTTTATGGCTGAAATGAAGTTGGTGGCAACTGAATCCAAAGCCACTCGCTTCGAATTTCGAACAGCATACTCCGCAGCAGAATCCAAGCAAAACTCAACTATCAGCCGCCTAGATTTCATGCTTGCTGGCATGTTTCCAGGGGTTCCTCTATCCTTTGATGATGCCAAAAAGGGGGAAGAGGAATACCTAAAGACGTTGAAAGGGTTAGCTGTTGAGAAAGAGAATGAATCAGCTGTTGAGAAGAAGAAGAAAACTGCTGAAGAACAGAAGAAAGAAAATGGAAAAGCAGTTGAGGGGGAAGGTTCAAAGAATATAACTTTAATGGTTGATAGAACCCCTCAACAAGGACTTGTCACAGCTGACATAATCAGCAAACTTCCAGTGACTCTACCTCTCCAACAATCTGCTGTACCTATGTCCGAGAAAAGAAAAATAGTAGAAGCAGGGATGAAGGAGGTCGAAGGAAAAATGGATGCCCGCGTGATGGATATCTTTGAAACAATAAGGATGCATTCGGCCAGGATGAGACACTTGATGCCATTTTAGGCGTCGAAAACGAGCTGATCGGTTGATGAATTCAAAACGCTTTCGAATCAGAAGGATACTTGAAGAATGTCCATGGCCCAAGCACAGGACTTGTATTGGGAAAAAGGCCTCAAGTTGTGCGAAGAAGGCGACGAAAGACAGACTACTAGCGATCACTCTGTTTGGCCACTCTGCTTTGGAAAGAAGACCCCGATCTACACGCCCGAGAGGAAGAGGAAGAAGAGGTGGAGGAAGATGTTTCGGACACTGACCTCTACCCAAAAACATCGAATACATAGATCCGGGGAAAGAAATGAGGGATCATTGGGCAAGTATGACGTAGTAGCCAACATGGAAGTGGTGATGAAGAATGCTGAATATGTAAAAATGATTGAAGAAGAGAATAAGAGACAAGATCAGCTCGAAGGCTTAATCATCGCCACTTCAAAATTTAGGAATTGAACCCATATAAACACATAAATTGGTTTTGATAAAACTTAATTTGATTTAATATTGAAGGAGCCTATTGAGATTATGTGCCTAGGGTTGCTTTCGTATTTGTTGAAAAGAACTTGTCGAGTTCGGGTTTTTATAAAGTTATATCTTTTATTTGTATTTGTTTAGATTAGATTATACTTTCTTGATTTTTGGTCACTTCAATAAAATTGGAATATGATGTTATTATAACCTAAGTGTTTCGTATTCAATCCTTTGTTATTATTTTATAAACTATGCTACACTTGCAGTATAGTGAAAATATTTTCGCGATCTTGTTTTTGGCACCGTTGTCGGCGATTGCATGATTCCTATTAGATTTAGTGATAAGTGTTCAATTTTAATTGAAGCAAATTTTTCGTAAATATTTTTTTTCGATTTTTTTTGTAAATATACATTTTTTATTTTTGATTTTTTTCCTTTTGCAAATTATTTTTATTGCTTTGGTTCTAACATTATTTTTCTTAAGTGTAGATAGTGCATGATCATGCATTCCAGATCTGCCCAGTCAATACCCATTAATTTGGAATTTAAGAAAACAACGAAACAATTAAGAAAAAGATCTAAAGTAATGGCGGATGAGAATAATGAGAATGTCGTGAACAATAAAAATGATGACAAACTCCCACCTGGGGTGGACGGATAGGACTGGATACTGGAAAGGCCCGCAAGGAGGGGCAGTTGGGGACTACTTCTAGCCAGAAATGAGTCGAACATATGGGAGTGTATCCCACCTACCGATCAAGGCAAATAACTTTGAACTAAAACCTGCATTGATCCAGATGGTTTCATAAAACTAACTTAGGGGTGGAGTCGTTGAGGATCTAAACGCGCATCTGGCGCAAATCTTAGAGATCTGTGATACTATTAAAATGATTGGTGTTTCTAAGGATACCATTCGATGCCGTCTTTTCACATTCTCTCCGCTCAATAAAGCTAATGGATGGTTATGCTCTTTATCACCACCCACAGCAGATTGGGCTGAACTAAGTCAGCGGTTTCTAACCAAATATTTTTCCCCTAGTAAACGTTACAATTAAAATTGGAAATCGCCCAGTTTAGGCAGTTAAATGTAGAGCCATTATATGAGGCCTGGGATAGGTTTAGAGAGTTGTTGAGGAAGTGCCCTCATCACGGATATCCCGACTACCAACATGTTTAGTATTTTTATAATGGTTTAAGTGGCAACACGAAAACTATTATAGATGATGTATCTGGGGGTGCATTGCTAAGGAAATTTCCAGATGAGGCACTACAATTGTTAGAGGAGATGGCAAACAATAGTTACCAGTGACCATCTTAAAGGTCAAATATCCGAGAGTGGCGGAGGTCCAGGATGAGAAGGTTTTCATGCTCACAGAACATGTATCCATGTTTAATATGAAACTAAATACGATGTAGCAAGTGGCTACTAGAGATCATGTAGTTGATGAAGAAGAGGCTAATTGTGTGGGGCAGTAAAGGAACTTCAAAAACAACTATAGAAATAATTAGACAACCAATTACTATCATCAGGTGAAACCATGAGAACTTTTCATATGCTAATAATAAAAATGTTTTGTAGCCACCCTGGATTTAATGTGGTAATCAAGGCGAGAATGGACCCGGTGATAAAGCATTTGTGGAAGAGATGATATCTTTGTTTATCGGAGAAACTAGCGAAGTAGGCCGATAAGGATAAAGCGAATATAGACATGATTGAGAGCAGGTCACTCGGTTGAACACTGACGTGAATGCGAGATTGAAATCTTTGGAAACCCAAGTAGCCCAAATCACTAATGCAGTGGAAGGCCAACATCAAAAGGGAAAATTCCCGAGCAATACTGAACTTAATCCAAGAGAGCGGTCTGCAATGACATTCATCGATGAATGGTACATAATATGAGGCTCAAAGATTTCAAATGACACACTTGGTAAAGTGATGCTTGAAATCTAATATCTGGCTGAAGACGTAAAACTTAGCGCTTTTAGGAAGGCAACCCAAATTCTTTTTTTATTTTTGTTTTATTTTTTTTATCGCCTTCAGTTAATTCAATTTTAATTTGATTTTGATTTTAGTATTAACGTAATTTTTAGTTTTGTTTATTGTTGTGAGTTGTTGTGTAGGAGGCGTTATGGAAAACTCCGGATTTTATGAAAAAAATGGAAAGTTCACTTTCACACGACCGTGTGAAAATTCCACACGGACCGTGCGATATGCCTCACAGAGACCAACCACATGGGTTGGTCGTGTGAGCTGCACACGGCCGTGTGGTTGGAATAGCAGCGAGACAGAGACCGCCCCAAGGTCACATTGCCCGGCTGTGTGAAATGCACACGGGACGTGTAAACTATCTGCCGAAAACTTCTTCCCCTTTTTAAACTCACACACTCAATTCTTATCCCACTTTCTCCCTTCCAAACCCTAACACCGAAATTTCACCTTCAAAAATACCCCAACCCATCTTCAAATTCTTCAAATCTATCTTCAACCCTTCAAGCACAAATGCAAATTCTTCATCCTTTCAAGAAACCCATCACTAAATTCTTCCAATTTCTCAACTTTCACAAGTTCTCCTTCAAGTTTGGGGTTCTTAATCTTCAAATTTTAGATTTTCAAAACTTGAAACTTCATATCTATGGCTTCTGGGAGAAAAAGGAACTAAGAGGAACTTAAAGAGAGAAGGTAACCAACTCTCGAACCCGAGTATGAGGTGAATGACCGGAATACTACAATATTGTTCTCATGGATGAAACACACCGGGTTAGGTGGGGCGTACTCTATCTCAGAAATATGATTTCAACAAAATATCGATGAACCTACTCTTACAAATTTGGGTATGTTGGATGATTTGAGGATCCTTGTGGGCGTATTGATTGGAATAAATTATTGAATGGGAAGTGGACTTTGCTTATGTGGTATATTCATATGAATTCTTGAGCACATTTGAATTAGTAGCCGAAAAAGGATTTTTGATGGGTATTAGGTTTCGATTATCTAATGAGCCAAAGGAGTTATCGATTGATGATTTGAATGCAATTTATAGAACTCCGGCTTATGGAGGTGAAGAACATGGTGATTTTGATATGCATGAATATACGCCAAGTACCTCGAAGGTGTCTAGTATTGAACCCCATTTTTCACTATGTGCAATGTACTTTAAGCGAGAAATGGATTTCGCGGAAAATAGTAAAGAGGCCTTGCGGGTAGATGAATTGTTTATTCTTTGGTGTATAGCTTCGGGGATGGAAGTGGTACCTAACACCTGGACATTGATAGCAAGGAAATTTGATAGAGTGAGGAAGCAAGAAAGAGGGGAATTTGCGTTGGTGGGCTTATTACTCCTATTATGCGAGAACTTTAATGTGATATTTGAGGGTGTCGAGAGCCGATGGATGAAAATTGATTGATATGACGATTCTATCCGCCATGAAGACAATTGATTTGATGGGCATGATTAGCTTGAATATTACGGATAGAACCAAGGTTAGGCTCCCAAACCCGGATGCTACTTGTCTTAGAAATAGGAGTAATTGGTTGATGAGTGGTGATCATGAGAGGCTGTTGCTCAAGAGGAGCAAGATGAGCCTAAGCGGGGCGGATAGGCAAGAATCCTCTAGATAAAGGGGTAATCGACAATGGAATTTAAGCGATAGGCATGAAAGGGTGGAAGTCGATATGGGCAAATTAGTGGATGATACTTATAAGTTAACGACGAGAATTGATGAGTATCATACTGAGTATCTGCAGAGATTTGACGCTATCAACCAATAGCTGCATCAGATGTAAGAGATGATGTCTCGTATGAATCAGTGGCAGATCTCACAGGGGCACTACCCTTGGCCTCCACCACCACGGTGAGTCTGTAAGTACTTATTACCTATTTCTCGTTCTTTTGATAATTTTCTCATATGTTCGGGATGAAGCATATTTTAAGTTTGGTGGGGTTGTCAAGGATTGCATGTTAGAGCATATAAAATTTTGCATAAAGTTTTTAAAAATTTTCAATTTTTTGTTTTTTTATTTTAGCACGTTTATCACTTTAGACGTTTAATTGCTTTTGTGTGATTTTTGTGAATAACGTGATGAATTGTTAAGTAGATGTATTTTACTTGTTTGGTATTAGTTGAGAAAATAGGGTATTTGTGCATATTGCGAAAAATAAGCATGTGAGCTTTTGTGCCTTAAACTGCTTTTATATTATGTGGTCTTATTTTTTCTGGAGTGTGTCATTCATGAATGCTAGAATTCTAGAACTTGTTTTGGTATCTTCATTTAAGCCAGATGTGTGTGCAATTTTTGAAAATGATTTAAGGCCATCTTTGTTTATCCTACTTAGCCTAAAAAGTCTACCTATGAACTCATGATTCCCTAGTTAGCCACTTTGAGCCTTAACTTTTTATTGTTAGCTACATTTTGAGCTTTTAAAGTTAAAAATAAATTTTATCCCAAAACCACTTGAGCTTATAGAAGATGAATAGTTTGGGGGAGATGTGGTGAAATACTGAGAAAGAGTGTTGGCAAAAGAAAGAGGGATGAACAGTGCTTAGGTAAATGAAAGACTACAGAAGCTCGAAAAGAAAGTGAATTTCTGAAAAAGCAAAGAAAAAAATCGAGTAAGAGATGAAAAGAAAGAAAAGAAAAAGAAAATTTCTGAAAATTTTGAAAATTGAGAGCTTAAGGCAAAAGGAAAGAAAAAAGAGAAAAAAGAAGGTAAAAAGGGCCTAAGAATGAAAAAGAGATGAAAAAAGGGTGGAGTTGAGTTGGAAAAGAAAATAATTTGAAAGAATGAGTTTTATGATGAAATTAGGTTAGTGAGTTGCAAGTCTGTGTACTTAAATTCTATTTGCTCAAGTCAAGTCACTTAATCCAAAAATTTCCTTCCCTTACGAAAGAGCCTACATTACAACCAAATGAAAAGTCCTTTTTGATTCTTAAGTTGTGCACACTAAAGTGGTAGAGAGTTAGACGATTTGCAAGCCTGTGGTAGTTCTACGTTCATTGAGTTGATTTGAGCGTATACACGCCCAATATACATTAAGACATTGAGTGATACACCACTATTCCTTATGAGTCATGAATATCAAGTACCCGAAAGAGTATTGATTATGCCGAACTTGTGATTGATGATTTATTGATAATGAATTGCACGGTTTACTTGGATATGGAGTCAAATGAAATTGAATATTTATAGTGTTTTTGTGTGTTCTTTATACCCTTTGAGATTATTTTTCTTAGTTTGCTTGAGGACGAGCAATGATTTAAGTTTAGGGTATTTTGATATGTGTAAACTATACGTGCATTTAGGTGCTTAAAATGATCTGCACACGGGCGTGCGATCTGTTTCCGTCTTATTTTTTGTGTCCTTTTCCCGTCAAAACTATACAAGTGATCTCTCAAAGAACCTATATAAAGGGACTAAGGCCTTGCACGAAATTAACATTTCATACTTCATAAAACACGTCAGAATACACTAGGATTACACAAATCAACAGTCTTCTGAGAGAGGAGGGAATCTACGAAGAGCACCACAAGTTCTTTCACATCTACGAAAGCATAAGAGTGCGAAGGCTTGGAGGTAAGATCAATCCTGACAAGAAGGTTTTTTCTTTCTTAGTTTAGATCTCTTGTTTTTACTTAAACGATGTCAAACTATTTGATTTCAACTTTGTCTATGAACTTGTTATCAAATATGTTGGGCTAATCTTTTTGATCATAGGGCATAATCAAAACTGTGGATTCATGTTAAATCTTATTGATTGTTTTGTTAATTGATTTGGGTATTCTATTATATGAATTCGAATGCTTATTTATTGTAGATTACTTGGCCAGTAATTTGCATGTCATATTTGTTAGCCCATAATCCGGGAGGTGAGTTCTAACAAACGAAAATCAGGTTCAGACATAAATGGGAGTAATGTATCCGGAGACTAAAACAATTTGTGGGGAGTACTTTAATTCAAAGATCTTTTGGGAGTTAATAATAGGTGTAACGTATCGGAAGATCTACAATTGTTATTAATCAACTTTTTATATGCCACCCTAGAGAGGAATAAACTAATTTAGGAATTGAACCCATAGAATCACATGAATTGGTTTTGATAAACATTAATTGGATTTAATATTGAAGAATCATGTAGAAATTATGTTCCTAGGGTTGCTTTCATATTTGTTGAAAAGAATTTGTAGAGTTCAGGTTAATTTACATCTTTTATTTTAATTTATTTTGATTAGATCATGCTCTTCTTATTTTCGGTCGCTTCAATAAAATTGGAATATGATATTATAGTCTAAGTGTTTTGTATTCAATCCCTGAGAAATACGACCTTGCTTGCCATTATTCTATAAACTACGTTGTACACTTGCAGTATAGTTAAAAGATTTTTGCGATCAAAACTGATTGAACTAGGCCTACAAATAAGAAGTCATGTCTCACAATTGAAATATGTTCGCCAAAAATATTATTTGGATCGCTATACTGCAAGTGTATAGTGTAGTTTATAGGATAATGGCAAGCAAGGTCATATTCCTCAAGGATTAAATACGAAACATTTAGGCTATAATAACATCGTATTCCTATTTTATTGAAGTGACCAAAAATCAAGAATTTTATAAATTGAAAATTAAAATAAAAAGAAATAAATTTGAACCCCACAAGTATTTTTAACAAATACGAAAGCAACCATAGACATAATAATCAACATGTTTTTCAATATTAAATCCAATTAATGTTTCACAAAACCAATTCATGCGTTTCTATGGGTTCAATTCCTAAACTAGTTTATTTTCCCTCCCGGATAGCGCATAAACAGTAGACTAATAATAATTGAGGTCTCCCGATGCATCATAACTATTACTAACTCCCAATAGATCTTTAAATTGAAATACTCCCCACAAACAGAAGTAATGTCACACTACATTACCCTGTTTATGTCTGAATTCGATTTTCGTCTTGTTACAACTCACCGCCTGAATTATGGACTAACAAGTATGAGATGCAAATTATTGATCAGATAATAGACAATTGAGAATAAGCACTCGGATAAATAAAATAGAACACATAAATACATTAAGAAAATAATCAATCAAAATTTAACATGAATCCACAGTTTTGATTATGCCCTAGGATCCGAAAGATTAGCCAAACATTGAAATTCATAGACAAACTTGAGATCAACATTGTGACATCGTTTATGTACAGACAAGAGATCAAAACTAAGAAAGAAAACACCTTCTTGTCAGGATTGATCCTCGTTCCAAGCCTTTGAAACTCTTGTGCTTCCGTAAATGTGAAAGACATTGTGGTGTTATTCATAACCTAGCCCTCTTCTCTCAGAAGACCTTTGATCTGTGTAATCCTGTGTATTTTAGTGTGTTGTATGTAATTGTATGAATGAATTAATTTTCGTGCAAGCCTTGGACCCATTATATAGGTTATTGGAGATATCACTTGTAGAGTTCTGGAGGAAAAGGACACAAAAATCCGCCACAAGCACCTCGCACGGGCCGTGTGGTTTCACACGGCCACACCACCCGACCGTGTGGTCCTACACGGGCCCACTGTGCGGCTTGGTTTTGTCCCTGTTTTCTCCTGAACACTTCACACGGTTATGTTGCTTCACACAGACATGTCACACGGTCGTGTCGCCCTGCACGGGCTGACCGTGTGGTTGGTTTTCGTCCATTTTCTTCGTCTTTTCGATCTTCTCTTTGCACTCATCAATCTTGTTCGGGCCTTCCAACTGATATCTTTTCATTTATGCTCTGTTACTGTAAAAAAATATAAGAATACGCAGTATCATGCTCTTCTACGGAAACCAAGTAAAACACACTTAATATACATTCAAATGCATCAATAATGTAGTAAAATAAGCCCTTAAATGCATGTATACTTTTTTTTAAGAGGAAAAAATGCATGTATATTTTACACGTACCAAAACACACGAATAACGGCCGCCTCGCTTACTGCACAATTGAAAAGAGTTTCTTTGACCGAATTTAAGAACAACTAATTTGATCCCACTTTCACCAAATTGAAAAACCCCTTTTCGGCCCACATCAAAATTTGATTAATTGATTCAAATTTTCGGTCAGCCACTTTTTGGAAAAGCTTTAGCGGGTAGCCGCACTTTTTGTGCTTATTCAATTTTTTTTTAGTTGGTGGTTTAATTTTATAAGTCCAGTTCAATTCCCCTCATTTTCAGTTATTCTAATCTTACGATCTCATGAGTTGAGTACATCGTAGAAAATTAAAGTTAGGAACTTAGAATTATTATTTGGGTGCTCAAACACTGCCGTTGATAGGGAAGATCGAATTGGAAGATCTTGGTGTCTACGAGATTCAGGATTCGAAGGATTAAAGAAGAAAAAAGCGAAGAACTAAAAAATCGTCGAAAGAGGTAAATTTTATTTTTTTTCCTTTATTTAGTTAGAATAAATTTAATAAATATGATCTTGTGTTATTATATGTAAAACTTGATTTTTGAAATCTCTCACCTTCCGCTTCCGTTTGATTTGATTGGAAAGTCGGATCTTATTTGATCGGGATTAGATCTAGGACTCGAATAATTTCTAACACAAACATGCCACGATTTCTTTTATTTTGTATTAATTTTGTTGACAAAGAAACAAGATCTAAAAATTCTAGTGCAATGTTAAATATTTAAACGAAGAGAAAGACAAACATATGAAAGCAGCAATATTCTTCATGATATTAAGAGAATGAAAAAAGGTTAAAAGAAATTACAATATTTTTTTTTTCTTTATTGCAAATCAATGTTTTGCTTGTGTTCTATACTTAGAAGAATTATAATTACAGGGAAATATTTTGCTGACGCTACTTTTTCTTCTTTTCATTCACTGTTTTGTAATTAATTCATGCCAAACAAATAATAATAATAATAATAATAATAATAATAATAATAATAATAATAATAATAAAACTACAATGAGATAAAATTGGTCCTAGAAAAAGTCCATATAGCTGTGTGTGGCCCAATTAAAACAGCAACATGCATCAAGCGTTAATCAAAATTTATTTTCTACAAGCTGAGGAGAAAAAGGCTACGAATTGCAGGGAATTATTCTGAAATAATTCTTTCAAGAAAATTCAATAATACAATAACTTTAAGTTCCAGTAATAATATCTATCATAGTGAAATATAAACTAAGCATATTGTATATATGAAAACTGAGGAATGTTACAGAGATGGAAGCTATTTATAGAGGAATGGAGAGGGACGGTTAGCTAACAGAATCTAACTAACTCTAACAGAATTTGTAACTAACTATGTACAAATACTGAAGTATAAGGTACAACACTAATACACCCCCTACGTATCTGGATGCATTGAGGGAACCACATGTTGTAAGGGAAGCTTTAGCAAGGAATGTAACCACACAACATCTGAAGCTGTATCTGCCAAGGATCTATACTCTGATTCTGCACTACTTCTAGACACAATTGCTTGTTTCCTGGAACACCAAGTAAGAAGATTGCCACCCAGAGTAAGAAGATGACCCCCTGTAGACTTTCTATCATCCAAATTGCTGGCCCAGTCAGCGTTAGAGAAGCCCTCAACAATTATTCTAACAGCTGGATGAAAATGTAGTACAAGAGTGGAGGTGCCTTTGAGTTATCTGAGTAAGTGTTTACATGCCAACCAGTGATTTTGTGTAGGAGAATGAAGATATTGACTCAGCTTACTAACAACAAATGAGATATCTGGCCTTGTGATGGTGATATACTGAAGTGCACCAATGGTACTTCTATAAATGGAAGGATGTTCAAAAGGTTTGATGTCCTGTAAACAAAGCTTGGATGCAGTACTGATAGGTGTGGTGGTGGCTTTGCAGTTCAACATCTTGGTCTTACCAAGGAGATCATTGATATATTTGGTTTGGGTGAGAGTAATGCCACTAGAAGTTCTAACAGCCTGTAAGCCCAAAAAATAATTGACCTCTCCAAGAGTTTTTAATGCAAATGCTTGATCCAAAAGAGAGATAATGTTTTGGATCATAGTTGGATCATCCCCTGTGACTAGTATGTCATCAACATAGACAAGAAGAAGGATAAGTTTCCTGAAATTCTCTGATAAAAAAGAGATGAATTTGAGACAGAAACTTTGAAGTGTTGAGCTACCAGAAATTGTTTGAGCTACCAGAAATTGTTTGAGGTTGGTAAACCAAGCTCTAGGTGCCTATTTTAACCCATAGATAGACTTATTAAGTTTACAAACAACCTAAGGATAAGAAGGGTCCTCAAAACCTTCTGGTTGACACATAAACGCTGTTTCATTGAGATCTCCATTTAAGAATGCATTATTGATATCAGTTTGCTGGATACTCCACTGATAGGTGACAGCTAGTGTGAGAACAAGTCTGACAATACAGACTTTAATCACCTGATACATGTTTCAAAGTAATCAATGCCAACTGATTGTTCAAACCCCCTTGAAACCAGTCTTGCCTTAAATCTGTCCACTGAACTATCAGCCTTAAACTTTGTTATGAAAATCTACTTATTGGATATGACTTTCATGGTGGAATCATAAGGCACAAGTGACCAGGTGTTTTTAGCCTTGAGTGTAGAAAACACTTCCAGCATTGCAGCTTTGCACCCAGGATCGGCCAAAGCTTGTTGCACAGTGACAGGCTCTAGGGAAGAAAGGCTGGGAGAGGATGGAGAAATGGTGAAGACCTTTGGTTTAAGAGAGCCAGTTTTTGACCTGGTAACCATAGAATGGGTAGGTGGTGGAGGAGGAGGAGGAGGAGGAGGAGGAGAAAGAGAGGGAGAGGGAGAAGAGTGTGGTGTAAGAGAAGAAGATAGGATGGAAGATGCTAGCAAAGGAGACTGGGATGCTGAAGCTGCAGGTGAGGTGGATGAAACAAGGAGAGGAATAGGAAAATGAGATGGAAAAGGAATGGAAGCTGAGGATGAAGTAGATGGAGAAGAGAAGAGCTCAGCATAAGGAAATTCTAACTCATTAAACTCAACAGTAGCAGCAATGTATACACTGCCAGAGGAAGACAAACATCTGTAGCCTTTGTGTGCATTGTTATACCCCAGGAAAACACATTTAGTGGATCTATATTGAAATTCATGTTGATTGTAGGGCCTAATGTAGGGAAAGCAAGTGCACCCAAATACCTTGAGAAATGAATAGTCAGGATGAGTGCCAAAAAGTTAGAAATAAGGAGAGGAGAGATTAAGGCAGGGAGTAGGAAGTATGTTAATAGTGTAAACAACAGTGTGAAAAGCATCCCACAAACATTTCAGAGGCAATTTACATTGAGACAGAAGAGAGAGACCCATTTCCACAATGTGTAAGTGCTTCATTTCTGTCCTACCATTTTGCTGATGGATATGAGGGCAAGGATGTCTAAAATGGATCCCAAGAGAGGTTAAGATAGGTGATAGAACCCTGTATTCACCTCCCCAGTCTGTTTGAACACATTGAACAGTTGAGTGAAATTGAGTTTGAACAAGTGACAGGAAATTTTTGAAGTGACTGATAGCTTCAGATTTGAGTTTAAGAGGATAAATCCAGGTATATCTAGTGTAATCATCCACAATGTGCATGTAGTATTTGTACCCATCCACTGGAAGGAATGTGAGATGGCCCCCAGATATTTGAGTGAACTCATTGAAATGGTTTGGTTGTTTGAGAAGTGGAGCTAGGAAAATGATACTGATGTAATTTACCTAGTTTGCATGCATCACAAACATTATCTTTATTAATGGAGGATACAGAGTAAGAATGAAAATGAGAGGCAGAAGTTGACACAGCAACATTATTAGGAGCATCTACAGTAATTACAAGTAAAAGAAATAAGAGACTTGCAATTGTTGGGATTCTGAAGATGGCTCAAGTCAAGCTGATAGAGCCCACCCTTCAGTTTGCCTTCCCGCAGGATTTGGTGGGAGAGCTTGTCCTTGACAAGGCAACAATCATGATAAAACTCAATGAGCACATTGTTATCCTCAGTAAATTGAGAGTTGGAAAGTAGATTTTTAGTGATGTGAGGGACATTGAGATGTTGTTAAGAAGAAGAGATTTGTTTGAAGTAACACAAGAAAAAGAAGAGGAACCTATTTTAGCAATAGGCAAGGTAGAGCCATTACCTACAACAAGCTTGTCAGATCTCTGGTAGTCAGATGCTTTGATGGAGAGATTTTCTAGCTCTGGTGTTACATGATTTGTGGCACCACTGAGCATCACTGTTAGAAGAAGTATTAACAGAAGCAACAGGTAAAGCAGAAGTAATATAATCCTACACATTATTAGAACCATTTGGAGCAGATGTTGTAGTGCTAGAGCCAAACTGAGAAGTGTTTTGATTTCCTTGAAAACTTATATCAAAGCGCCTATAGCATTTGAGAGCAACATGTCCTGTTTTGCCACACAATTGACAAGACGGTTTACCATTTCCTGAGAATCATGTAAAACATTGACCAACATGACCACGACCTCTATTGAACCTTCCACCACCTCTCATTTGATTACAAGCAACATGTGCAGCAGGGGAAAAATTTGTGCCGATCGGAAGAAGCGGCAAAAGCGCGAGTTTTTGAGGCATTGTTTTGAAGCCTTAACTCATGAGTTTGCAAGGCAAACTGAACATCATGTAGTGTAAAAGACTCAGCTCTAGAAGTTAGAATTACAACCACCGATTCATACTCAGTACCCAAACCTCCAAGGATATACAAGGCTAATTCAGCATCAGAAATGATATGTCCAATTGAATTTAAGTCATCAGCTATACTGCGTAGTTTCAATATGTATACATCAATAGTCAAATCAGCTTTCTTAAGAGTTTGTAGCATCAGTCTTAACTGCATAGCTCTATCTTTAGATTGTGTGGGAAAAATTGTGGATAAAACACTCCAAACCTCATCTGAAGATTGACAACGACTAAGATGACCTAACATAGATTCACTGATTGAAGAAAGTAACCAGCTAAGGAGAAATTGATCCTTCCTCATCCAATTCAAGTATTCAACACTAACTGTAGATTCAGTTGAAGAACTTGCCTCCGGAGATGCAGGAATATTCAGTACAAAAAGTATATTTTTAAAGCCATAGGCTCTAACTGTAGAAAGCACCTGTAATTTCCAGTAATTGAAGTTGTTTCTATCCATTCTCAGAGTCATTGACAGAAAATGCGAAATTGAGCTTGCAACAATCGAAGAGATATATTCATAAGCCATCTTTGTAGAAGAAGAAGGAATAGTGAGAAAAAAATCGTCGGAACCGAACACCGGAGAGATTATTGGAGGATCGCCGGAGCTTTAGCTCTGATACCATACTGAAATATAAACTGAGCATATTGTATATATGAAAATTGAGGAATGTTACAGAGATGGAAGCTATTTATAGAGGAATGGAGAGAGACGTTTAGCTAACAGAATCTAACTAACTCTAACAGAATTTGTAACAAACTATGTACAAATACTGAAGCATAAGGTACAACACTAATACACCCCCTACGTATCTGGATGCACTGAGGGAACCACATGTTGTAAGGGAAGCTTGCCACACAGAAAATGGAACTGAGCAGCAGTGAGAGGCTTGGTAAGAAGACCAGTTGGTTGCTCTCTAGATGGGATACGCCTAACATCAATTTCTTTGGCCATGACTTTGTCCCTAATGAAGTGGACATCGATTTCTATATGCTTAGTTCTGAACGTCATGTGTAAGAATTCATTTCTTAGCCATGACTTTGTCCCTAATGAAGTGGACATCAATTTCTTCGTTGTTTTGATTTTCTCTTCGCATTCGTCAATCTTAGTCGGGCATTCCAACTGATATTTCTTCATTTTCAGCTCTGTTTCTTGTAAAAATTACAAGAATACACAGTATCATGCCTTTTTAAGGAAACCAAGTAAAAACATACTAAACATGCATGCAAATGTATCAAATAAATATCATTTTAAGCCCCAAAATGTACGTACTGGATCGTTTCCTCTATGCTGGCACCTTGACAAAAGCTCTCTATGCCCATGATCCAGGACTGAGCCAGGACATCTGTAGCTGTGTCGGCCTCGGGTAGGGCTACAATGTGCTCGTCAGTAAGAGTGGATCATTTAGCAAACTCCACAAACTAGTGTGGCCTCAACCCGACCATCTGCTCACAAGGCCCCTCCCAACTAGCATTGGGCGGGAAGAAGTGACCCTTGGGTCCAAGGTCATCTGAAAAGGTCCTCCCAGGGATATCAGTTGCACAGGAAGGAAGAATAATAGGATCCACACTGGGAGTCTGCTCAGTCCTAGGGATCTCAACCCAAGATCCTCTTCCTTTTCTCAGCGGCTCCTCTGTCTCGGGACCACCTTCTGTTAGATAAATATTTTTATCATAATTTTCATTATTTTGTTTAAATGCGTTTTTACACCAAAACAATGTTTCTAAATGTTGTCCAAATACTCCCAATTGATTTAAAATGTTTTTACTAATTTTTTGGAGTATTTCTTGAAGTTTACATCAAAATGGCTCGTGGATAGCGGATGTTCATGCCATATGAGGAATGGTTTTTAGAAATGCAAGAGGAGTTGAATTAATTTGAAAGGAATGATAATTGGAAATCGGTACCTTGTCCTCCTTCACAAACAATTATTGGTACAAAATGGGTATTTCGGAACAAACTCGATGATCAAGGCAATATTGTTCAAAACAAAGCAAGGTTAGTAGCTCAAGGGTATTGTCAAAAGGAAGGTATTGATTATGATGAAACTTTTGCACCCATAGCACGTTTAGAAGCTATTCATATTTTACTTGCCTATTCTTGTTTTAAAAATTTCAAGCTTTACCAAATAGATGTTAAATCCGCCTTTTTAAATGGTTTTATTCAAGAAGAAGTCTATGTAAAATAACCTCCGGGGTTTGAAAATTTTTCTAGGCCAAATGATGTTTATAAACTTAAGAAGGCCTTATATGGTTTAAAACAAGCACCCCGTGCATGGTATGATAAATTTAACTCTTTTCTTTTAGAAAATGGATTTACAAGAGGTAAAGTTGATACTACTCTCTTTGTTTTTGAAAAAGGGCAATATTGCTTATTAGTGAAAATTTATGTTGATGATATTATATTTGGTGCTACTAATGAATCCTTGTGCAAGAAATTTCCTAAGTTAATGCAAGGTGAATTCGAGATGAGTATGATGGGGGAGCTCAACTTCTTCCTTGGACTTCAAATTAAGCAATGCCAAGAAGGTATTTGTATTTTACAATCAATGTATACAAAAGAACTTTGAAGAAGTTCGACATTGAAGAAGGAAGAACCGTCACTACTCCTATGGCAACCAATATCAAGTTAGATAAAGATGAAAAAGGCAAGTCGGTTGAATCCAAGTATCGAGGTATGATTGGCAGTTTACTTTATTTAAATACAAGTAGACCGGATATTCTTCATGTCGTATGCCTATGTGCTCGTTTTCAAAGCAATCACAAAGAATCTCGTATGAGTACAATTAAAAGGATTTTTCGATATTTGAAAGGTATTATTCAATATGGTTTATTTTATCCAAAGAATGAAAATTTTCCTCTTAAAGGTTATAGTGATTCGAACTATGCGGGTAATATTGATGATAGCAAGAGTACTTCCGGATCATGTCAAGTTTTAGGCGATTGCCTAGTATCTTGGTTTTCAAAGAAACAAAATTGTGTTTCACTTTCAACGGCCGAAGCCTAATATATTTCCGCGGCTTTTTGTTGTACTCAACTTCTTTGGATGAAACAAACTTTAGCGGATTATAAATATTCTTTTGAAAATGTTCCCATTTTTTGTGATACATATACGCTATAAATATTGATCAAAACCCGGTTCATCATAACCGTACTAAACATATTGAGATTTGACATCATTTTCTAAGGGATTGTGTTTCAAAACGAAAAATTGAGATGTCTTTTGTTCCATCTCAAGATCAATTCGAGGATATCTTTATAAAATCGCTATCTTCCAAGACTTTTGCTTCAATACGAGCTCGGTTAGGCATAATGCATATTGAATGAGGTCTATGTTTGCAATTTGCACTCTTTTAAAACTTAGGGGCGGAAAATCGTATTTTTGGATCAAATTTCGGAAAATTTCAGAACTGACTGCTCTAGTTACCAAATGGAGTGAGGTCGACCGGTCGCCCTCTACCTTGACCAGTCAACATCACCCTGTACCGGTCGCCCTCTTCGATTTTTTGGATAAAATGTCTTCTATTTTCAGACTTAGCCATTTTGGCACTTCCCATCCATTTTTCGACCCCTTTGCAATTTTCACACACAATTCACTCCAAATGAATTTTGTTGTATAATTTTTATATCTTGGACTTCATATTTCTCGTTTGTCATCATTGTTGCTCAAATTTACCGATCAATTGGTAAGAATTTTTCTCCTTAATCTCAATTGGGTTGAACCCTTGAGAACTTGGTTTAATGTTAATATCTTGATGTATTTCATATATAATTGTGTTGAGCATATTGACTATTGTTGGTTGGATGTTGTATAATTGTATTTGATGATGAAATTTTTGGCTTGATTACATTTACAAGGGCTATATTCATCTTCTTTGATATTTGACGCCCGCCAAGTGTTCGATGAATTGTTTCAAAGAAAATTTCTTCAATTACATAATTCTCTCGATTTCAAAAGTCTTATCAGTTTATAGAGATCATGTTTTGCTAATCAAATGGGCTTTTGCAAGTCAAATGATCGACTTTTTCCTTTTATTTGGTTTTAAAGATTCAATGCTCGAAAAGCTCGATAAATCGATTATTTTGCTCACTTTGTTATGAATGGATGATGTTTTTATCGTGCCAATGTTCTTTTTGATGATTCCAAAGGAGGAGAAACAAGAAATAATCTCTTTAGGTCAAAGAAGCTAAAATAAGCTCGCGAAAAAAGCTATAAGCTATGGCTCTTAAAAGCCATAAGTTGTGTATCATACTTAGTACATTTGATGTGTTATGGACTTTTATACTTGTTTCATGATGTTTCTTTGACAGGGGAGCTTCTAAGCTCTTGATGTTTAAAGCTCATAGTTGAAAAGCTGAGCTTTTAGCTTTTATATGCTTGCTTCTATTATTACTCTTGTTGTGCATGTTGAAAGGGGGAGCTTTTATAATGTTTTTGCAAATCTTTACTCCCATCCTTGTGGCTATTTTGCATGGAATGTTGTAGCTCAAAATGGATAGTTGTTTTAGACCAGAAAACTTGTTTTGTTTTCAAAATTGACCTCTTAAAATTATTTTGGTTTGTAATCATAAAAAATGGAGAGCTTGTTAGATAAATGTTTTTATCATAATTTTGATGATTTTGTTTAAATGGGTTTTTATACCAAAACAATGTTTCTAAATGTAGTCCAAATACTCCCAATTGATTTAAAACGTTTTTACTAATTTTTTGGAGTATTCCTTGAAGTTTATTTTTGACAAAAATTGGACAACACTTCTGTCTTGTGTCCAAGTCGACCTGTGTTGAAGACCTCAAAGTCAGATTCAAATTTGTTGAATTTATAAAAAATCCAAGAAGTTGCTGCACTAGTCAATCCTGTGTGGGAAAACCAAGTACACCAAATATGCGTGCAAATGTATCAATTATATATCAAAATAAGCCCTTAAATGCATGTATATTTTACACCCACTTCTGTACCTACCTTCAAGCCAACTTCCAATTTGAAAGTTGATTTCCAAAACAGAAACGAGATGGGCGAAAGTTTTCAAGAGGTGCCCGAGTTTGTTCCAAAATTACAGAACTTCCTGTGTATTGCTTTTTTAAGATGTCCAATTGGTCGAAGCGGGGTCGACACAGGGGAAACTTTTGTGCGAAAATTTTCAAACTCTTATTTTTATTCGACCGGTCACCCTATGGTTTTGACAGCAAACTATCCATTGAGCCTGCAGGCAACTTTTCCTCATTTTAGGGGGTTGATTTCTAACAGCTATAATTATGATTTTAATTGCATATTTTTGTAGAAATCAGTCTCCAAGAAGGAGCCTATGTCTGGAAATCAATCCAAGACCTCTCCTATAAATAGAGGAAACATTGAAGCAACAAGACAAAACACAACAACACAAGCAAACACTTTGTGCTTCCTTGTCAAAATACTTGTTGTAATAGCCTAAGCTCTTTCACTTGCACATTTTGAGGTCTAGGCTTTTTATTCTTGATTACACTTGCACTCAAAAGTTGTATACTTCATTATCGAGTTGTAATATTGAATTTTGTCAATCATCCAAAACAAGATATACTTGTTGTTGTTCTTGTGGTAAGATCACACTTGGGTGATCTTAGGTGTTGGAGAGTGTGGTACACTTCATAGGTGAAGGAAGATTGTGGTAATCTCCATGGTAGTATTGTAAGAAGAGCGTGGTACTCTTCAATGGGAAGGTGTAATAATTTTGGTAATTATTAATGAAATTCTTTTTCTTTTTCAAAACCTATCCCGGATATACTGGTGTGGTAAGGCACGTAGTACCTAGGTGGGGTGAGGCTCTTTAAATCAATGTGTATTGTTTATTTTACGTATTTACATTCTTGCTATTGTCTTCACATTCAAAAAAAGAGGGGGTAAAACTGAAAAATCGGGATAACCTATTCATCCCCTCTAGATTATCGTAACCACTTGGACTAACACATTCCTCGTGCCATACTGGATTTCCTTTCTCAGCTCGGCCGTCTTCTTAGCCAGGCCCTCAGCCACCTTCTTCACCAACTTAAGGCGACCCATCACATCCATATCCTCTGTTTGCCAAAAATATTTTGGTTCATACAACTGCAAGTGTATAGTGTAGTTTATAGAATAATGGCTACCAAGGTCGTATTCCTCAAGGATTGATATTTGAAACACTTAGGCTATAATAATATCGTATTCCAATTTTATTGAAACGATCGAAAATTGAATATTTTAATAATAAAAATCGAAAATAAAAAGAAGAAAAAGAAATAAATTTGCAAACCCCACAAATATTTTCAACATCTATAGGAGCAACCTTAGACACATAATCTCAACATGCTTCTTCAATATTAAATGCGAATAAAGTTTTAAAAACCAATTCATGCAATTCTATGGGTTCAGTTCCTAAGTTAGTCTACTCCCCTATCCGGGCGGTGAATAAACAGTTGATTAATAAAAATTGTAGGTTTCCCGACTCGTACAATTATTACTATCTCCCAAAAGATTTGTGAATTGAATGACTCCCCACAAACCGTTGTAGGTCTCCTGACTCGTTACATCCATTTATGTCTGAATTCGATTTCCGTCTTTGTTAGAACCCATCGTGCAAATTTTGCACTAACAAATATAACATGCAAATTATTGGCCAAATAAAAAGCAATTAAGAATAAACACTTGAATTCATAAAATAGAAAGCATGAATTAATTAAGAAAATAAATAATCATATTTAATACAAATTCACAGTTTCGATTATGCCCATAAGATCTGAAAGATATGCCAAACATTGATTACAAACTCATAGACAAATTTGAATTCACATTATGACATCGTATAAGCACAGATAAGAGTTCTAGACATATAAAGAAAACCACTTCTTGTCAAGATGGATTCTCATCCTAAGCCCTCGAAGCTCTTGTGCTCCGTAGATGTGAAAGCCTTGTGGTGTTCTTCGCGACCTAGCCTTTTAATATTAGAAGCTCTTTGATTCCTTCGTTCTTGTGTTATTTGATGGGTTTTCTCTGTATGAAGTGATTTTGGATGATGTATGATGATGAAAATTTGTTCAAGCCTTGGCCCCTTTATATAGGTGCTTGGAAAGGTCACTTGTAGAGTTAGAATGGGAGAAAATCTCCAAAAAAAGAATCTGGCAGAGTCCCACACGCCCGTGTGGGCTTCACACGGTCTGGCCGTGCGGGCCTGGTTCTGTCCCTTGTTTTCTTCCTTTCTTCACATGGTTGTGTCACTTTCACACCAGCATTTTCAAACGGCCGTGTGTCCGGTCGTGTAACATGTTTTTGTCCATGTTATTGTCTGAATTGGCTCCTGGGCGTGAAAGTTGTAGCCCATTTTCTTATTTTTCCAAAGCCACTAGAATCACATCAACATCAATTTTGTAGAGAGAGTTATGGCCAAAATACTAAATCTTACCAGTGCTGGAAACTATTAGCGCATTTGGACTTTTTTGAAGGAAATTTTCTTTTGTTCAATCGTTTATGCTTCTCTCCTTCACATATTTGCTTGTAGCTTAAGTCTTGACCTATACTTTGGAACTCTATATCTCTTTTTATCCAATTTAGCTCCATTTCCTGTAAGAAGTTACAAGAATACGCATTATCATGCCCAACAAAGGAAACCAATCAAAAACACACTGTATATGCGTGCAAATGCATCAAATATATATTCAAATGCACGTATATTTTACACTCATCAAAATCCCCCAATCTTAAAGCATTGCTGAGAAAATTAAGAAAAATAATATCAATGGGAAAGAAGAACACACTAGAATACTATGAACATTAAATAGCATTTGACTCCATACTGAAGAAAACCATATAATTCATAATCAAGAAGTTAGCATTCATCATTCATAAACTCGACTCTCGAAGTGTATGGATAGTGTTTACCCTCAAATTCAATTTAGAATGTAGAACACCATACGCTTGCAAATCATCTAACATCTCTACCAATTTTGTGTGCACAATCTAATAATCAAAAATGACTTTTATTAGGTTGTAATGTAGGCTCTTTGGTAAGGCTGGGAAAATTTGGATTAAGTGACTTGACTTGAGAAACTAGAATTTAAGCATACACACTTGCAATTCACCAACCCAATTTCAACATAATATCAATTTTCTTTTTCAACTCAATTCTACCCTCATTTCTCCTTTTTCATTCTTAGGCTTTTTGTCATCTTTTCTCTCTCTCTTTTTTTTTAGCCTCAAGCTCTCATTTTTCTTTTTCATAATTTTCTTTTGCTCGATTTTCCCTTCTTTTTCAGAGATATTTCTTTCTTTCTCGAGCTTCATTCTTTCTTCATTCACCCAGATACTGCTCATCCCTCTTTCTTTTGCCAACTTCCTCTCTTTTTTCATAAATTTTCACCACATCTCCCCCCAACTTTTTCATTTTCTATAAGCTCAAGAAATTTCAGGGATAAAAACATGTTTAAATTTTAAAGATCAATGTGGCTCAGAATAAATGTTTTAGCTCAAAATTGGCTTACTAGGGAATCATGAGTTGATTGCCTTTGCTTTTTAAACTAAGTAAGCTAAACAAAGATGGCATTAGATCATTTTCAAAAATTGCACACAAAAATTGCACACACACATGAATTCAATGAAGATACCAGAGCAAGTTCTAGAGTTCTATCAATCATGAATGACACACTCAAGAAAAAAAATAAGTCTGCATAATATAAAACAGTTCAAGGCACAAAAGCTCACAGGTTTATTTTTCGCAACATGCTCAAATACCCAATTTTCTTAATAAATGCCAAGCAAATAAATAACTTTCCTCGTAACAATTTATCACATTATTCCCACAAGTATGTTATCTCATTCCATAAAATGCTCATAGTAAAATCATACGGGAGTTGGGCATTTAAAAACTTAACTGAAATCACACACAAAAGCAATTGAACGTGCTAGAAAAATAAAATAAAATAATCGAAAATTTCAAAAATTTCAATAAAATTTAATTGAAAAATAATGCTCTACATGCAATCCTAAATGCAATGCAAAATGCAAGAAAGTACTAAATTATGCATTCTTGACAACTCCCCCCCAAACTTAAAATATGCTTCGTCCCAAACATATGAGGAAGTTATCAAAAGAAAAGATATTTGCGTAAAGAGTACTGACATGGATAGATCCAGTCAAACTGGCTGATGGGGCCACACGACCCGTGTGGCGTGGCACGGACCAGCCGTGCGGCCATGCACGTCCTGTTGTTTGTCCTTCCGTAGCCCACATGGGTGTGCCGTGTGGCGATGGGCACCTCGTCCTCTCACACATCCTACCTGTGTGGCCTCACACGGCCGCGTGAGGCGATTGTTTTAATTTTTTTTATCCCTGGGGTTTTTTGCCACGTTTCTTGGGTTGCCTCTCACAAAGCGCTAAGTTTTTCGTCTTCAGCCAGACTCAAATTTCTAACATAACTTTCGTTGAACCGTGTCGGTTGAAATCCTTGAGCCCTCCTACTTGTACCATCCATCAGACGATCGACATTGCACTGTTTTCTCGGATTACATTCAGTATCACTTGGGAATTTGCCTTTAGATGTTGGCCTCCCACTGCAGTTGCGTTGGGCGACTTGTATCTCCAAAGATTCCAGTCTCGCACTCAACAAAAACGATCTTAGAAACAAAGAAGAAAATAAAATAAAATAAAATAAATCGAAAAAAAAGAAAAAGAAATAATTATTTACAAAAAAAACCTTCAATTAAGATTGGAATACTTATTATTATATCTAAGTAGAATCTAATCAATCCCCGACAATAGCGCCAAAAACTTGTTCGCCAAAAATATTTTGGTTCGTACAATTTCAGGTGTACAATGTAGTTTATAGGATAATGGCAAGCAAGGTCGTATTCCTCAAGGATTGATATTCGAAACACTTAGGCTATAATAACATCATATTCCAATTTTATTGAAGCGATCGAAATTGAATATTTTAATACTAAAATTCGAAAATAAAAGAAAGAAAAAGAAATAAATTTGCCAACCCCACAAGTATTTTCAACATCTATAGGAGCAACCTTAGGCACATAATCTCAACATGCTTCTTCAATATTAAATTCGAATAAAGTTTTAAAAACCAATTCATGCAATTCTATGGGTTCAGATCCTAAGTTAGTCTACTCCCCCTTCCGGGTGGTGAATAAACAGTTGATTAATAACAACTGTAGGTCTCTTGACTCGTTACAATTATTACTTACTCCCAAAACATTTGTGAATTGAATGACTCCCCACAAACAGTTGTAGGTTTCCCGACTCGTTATATCGGTTTATGTCTGAATTCGATTTCCGTCTTTGATAGAACTCATCGTCTAAAATTTTGCACTAACAAATATGACATGCAAATTATTGGCCAAATAAAAAGCAATTAAGAATAAGCACTCGAATTCATAAAATAGAAAGCATGAATCAATTAAGAAAATAAATAATCATACTTAATACAAATCCACAGTTTCGATTATGCCCCTAAGATCCGAAAGATATGCCAAATATTTATTACAAACTCATTGACAAATTCGAATCAACATTATGACATCGTATAAGCACAGACAAGAGTTCTTAGACATATAAAGAAAACCACCAGCCATTTGGCCTAGTGGTATCACTCCCTCCAATGTGTGGGAGGTCAGGGGTTCAATCCCCAGTGAAGTGTGTGTGCGTAACTCAAAAAAAAGACATATAAAGAAAATCCCTTCTTGTCAGGATGGATTCCCCTCTTAAGCCCTCGAAGTTCTTGTGTTTCCTAGATGCGAAAGCCTTGTGGTGTACTTCGCAACCTAGCATTTTGCTCTTAGAAGCTCTTCGATTCCTTAGTTCCTGTGTTACTTGATGTGTTTTCTCTATATGAAATAATTTTGGATGATGTATGATGATGAAAATTCGTTCAAGCTTTGGTCCCCTTTATATAGGTGCTTAGAGAGGACACTTGTAGAGTTGGAATGGGAGAAAAACACCAAAAAATGCGTCCGGCAGAGTCCCACACAACCTATTGATGTTGTCACGTTGTCTCTGCTGGAATTGAGCTTGCTCACCACACCAAATCACTAGTTTTGCGTATAGTGATTTGAAGTAGTTCACTTGCTCTCTTCTTAGTACCTTTATCTGCATAGTCCATTCTCGAATCCGTAATATAGCTCATCGGATATCGCCTAAAACCATTGCATCGTGGTTGTCAATCCGACAATTGAGTGCAGCAAAGCATTTTTCCATTCTTTCCATTTCAGCACACATAGCCTTGAAGGATTTTCTAAAGTCAGCTGCCTCAGGTGACTAATCTTCTGGTAGCATAGAGTCGAAGTTGAATCCAACCGGTACAACCATTAAATCGTCCGGAGCCTGGAATTCTGATGGATCTCTATTCACTATATAGTTGGCACATTCTTTAGCAGATTCGGTTTCCAATGGGACTTCATCAACATATGGAAAACAGTCGTTGAATAGGCCAATAGGGACTGAAGGGATTTCTCCCACTCCTCCTTCGGGAGTCTTTTTCAGATGCCACGGTTTCGGCTTCTGGTGCCTCACCGTGTGAGCTTCACGCGGGACGTAGATGTGGGAGCTTCTTTGGTGATCGGCCTCAACTGTCTTGACAACTTTGTTGGCTCCAGTAGATTCTTCCATTTGAGTAGTCGAAGCCTCAATTGCCTTAGCAACATCATGGGATGGTGATGGCACCAATGGGGGTGGGCCATCAACCAAAATAAATTGAGATAAGACAGCTTTCTCACGATTCTCTTTCAATTTTGCCACTTGTTCCTCTTCAGCTGGGTCATTGGGGTTTGACTCGACTTCATTTTTAGAGTCAAGGAACTCTAGCTGTACAATGTAATCAGAGTCATGCAACGCACTAATTTCTTCCATTTCAGTAAACTCTGTTGCAGGAGTTGTTAGAACTGGCAATTTTTCCTTTTCAGTTACAATACCCCTGGAAGTCTCAACCTCCTTGGGTCCTTCAAAAACGTTAGCAGCAGTCTCAACCGCTGCAAGGCCTTCAACAATCCCTTCTGCAGACAGAGCTGCATTGGGTCTTTAGCAGTGGCATCCTTCGAGGTCTCCACCTCTTGGATTTCACTTTAATGACCAACAGTCTCAACTGACTTGGTCTACCATACATCTTGTGTCTCAGCTATTTCAGTAGCGTCCTCGGCCTGCAGTCCAGTTGGAAACTAAGTTGAGACAGTCTTAACCAACAAAGTGTCATCAATTCCACTCAACTATTCTTTTTGTGTCTCACCTTTGCCTCCTAACTTCAATTTTTTATGGTCTCCCACAACCTCCTCCAACCCGGCTCCCCCTTAGCTGGCTCACCACCTGAGTCACAAGCAGTGGGGTCAATTGACACTTAAGACTCGACTGTTCCTTTTGAGTTGTCAATCGTCAGGGTAGTTGTCTGTTAAGTTGGTTTTATATCAACGTATTGAGTATTCTAGACTAGGATTTTGCATTGTTTTCGGGTATTTTAATGTCGTTTAAGTTGAGTTCATGTCATTAGTTGTCGTCTGAGAGTTGGGACTGGTCTTGGTAGCTGAAATTGATCAAAAACAATGAAATCGTGTTTGAAAGGTGAAAATCACAGTTTAGAAGCTAAAAAGTGGAAAAAGAATGTCACGGACGAGCGCCGCAATGCCAAAACCCATGTGCCGTAGTGCGGGGATCGAAAATCGTAGAGTGGGAAAATTTCAATGGGCACTGCAGAAGTAAAGGCTGCAGTGCCCAATGTACAAAGAAAGCGAGAACGTCTTCGCGTGCCCGCACGCCTACCATGAGTCTTTGCGGCAGCACATGGATGGAAGGCGCTGCGTCTTGCGATCCGGGTCACGGGCTGAACATGGGCTAAGCTATTTGTTGGGCCTTTTGACGGTTTTTGATGGTTTCAAGCCTATAAATACAAGAAGTCGCGTAGTAACAAGGGCCGGATATTTTTTTGAACACAACGCAAGGAAAGGAACACGAAGCTAGGGTTCGGGATGACAATTGGAGGTATTTCTCATCTGGACACAGAGAGAATTCCTTCTCTTCTCTTTTCGATTCCTTCTTTCCTTTTCTTTGTCAATTCTCGAGATGTATAATTGTTTCTTTATGAGTTATTGTACATCCAACATGGGCTAAACCTATTGTTCTAGGGAATTCATGTAACTTACGTTTGAACCTATGTTTTGATTTCCAGTTTATGAAATTCGCATCTTATTTAATCTATTTGTGCTATTTGAGTTGTTGGTATCTGAATTCTCTGATCAATAGTTTAGATTGTTTGGTGTGTTTGATTTGACACTCGAGAGAGCTAATTGAACACCTGGCCATAGAATAACACAATCTAGGGTTTCGTATAACTGAGAGGTTTGTGAATCTTTTGAAGCCTGTGATAGAATATTCATTGAGCGTATTAGGGTTTAATTTATGATTTTTATAGAGATATCGAAATCGCAATTGGAATCTAGAATCACTTGGCACTCGAGAGAGAAAGTGATAAACGGTAGGAATATTGGCTTATAGATTAATAACTTGTGATAAATGAACCGGATTAAGAACATAGGGGATAACAAGGTGTAATCAACCCTCTAGAATTAATCTTTTAAGTGTTTGATTATTTATCTGAACCAATTGTTTGCTTAATTAGTTTTATTTTTAGTTGAACAATAATTCATATATTTTCGATTTCTAGATAGAATTAAGCTATTTTAATTATATTACTTAGTATAAAATTCGATAACAATCCATTTGGAGACGATTACCCCACTTTCAAACTATACTAAAACTTGACACCGTACGCTTGCGGTAAGAATTTTTCGACCAAGTTTTTGGCGCCGTTGCCGGGGATTATTTTATCCTATTTTAAATTAGTACTATTACCAAGTATTCATAATCCTAATTTAGACTAGTTTAGGAATTATAATTTCGTGTTTCTCATTGACTTGTTTGTTTATGCGAGATTCTGAAGATACTAATTTGCTTCCTTTTGATCCAGAGATTGAAAGGACATGTCGAGCAATCGGATCAACAAAGCGAGCGCATAATCGAGCAATGGCAGAAGACGGAAATAATGAGAATAACAGAAATCGGGTTGTGAATGTGCCACCACAGCCAGAGGCACAAGAAAAGGCAATCTGGGATTATTTCCGGCCGACCGTGAACCTGAATTACTCCGGAATTGTGTGCCAATCTATAAATGCGAATAATTACGAATTGAAACCGGGCCTCATAAGCATGGTTCAGCAGAACCATTTTGGGGAGAGTCCAGTGGATGATCCGAATACACTTATGGCCACATTCTCGGAAATTTGCGACACCATCAAGATGAATGGTGTGACTGAAGAGGCCATTCGATTGAGGCTTTTCCCGTTTTCATTCCTGTATAAGGCCAGATAGTGGTTACATACATTCACCCGTGGGAGTTTTACGAGCTGGGATGATCTGGCTCAAAAAAATTTAGCAAAATTCTTCCCTCCCAGCAAGACACTCCAACTAAAGAGCGAGATAGCCCAATCCAACAGATTAATTTTGAGTCGTTATATGAAGCTTGGGAGCAATTTAAAGATCTGTTGTGGAGATGCCCACAACAAGGTTATGTAGACTGGAAGATGGTTCAGTATTTTTACAATAGGCTTAATGGGCATACGAGGACGATAGATGCGTCAGCAGAAGGAACATTGATGGCTAAAACTCTGACTGAGGCCTTACTTCTGCTTGAAGAAATGGCCACAAACAGTTATCAATGGCCCGCCGAGAGGTCATCGCCAAAGCCGGTTGCCGGCGTTCTTCAGCTTAATACAATGTCAGCTTTAGCAGCTCAAATCTCGAGTCTTACGAAGCAATTAGCAATTAGCAATTAGCCGTTCACATAGCCGCCACTTACGAGGCCAAACAGGTCAATTTTGTGAATAACCAGGATTTTAATAATAGCGGTAATCCATTACCAACTCACTATCACCCGGGACTTTGCAATCATGAGAATCTCTCTTATAGAAACAAAAGGAATGTATTAAACCCACCTTCGGGTTATCCCATCCCATGTAATTCCAATGCACGTGGAGGTGAAAAGAAGCACTCTCTAGAGGAGGTACTCGGCTCATTCATTAGAGAGACCAGGAATCGGTTGAACAGAAGTGATGCGCAGATTGATAGTCTGAGTGCTAAGATGAGCACAATGGAGATGCATATTAGGTCAATTGAGACACAAATGGGTCAGTTGGCGACAACAGTGAATTCATTGCAGCAGAAAGGAAAATTTCCGAGCGATACAGAAGTTAATCCGAGAGAGCACTACAATGCAATTTATGTGAAAACGGAAGCGAAATTCAGCCTGCCCCCGAAGAATCACCCATTTATGTGAGACGAGTGGAATCCAAGAAAATGAAGTTAGAGGAGTTTGATATTGTCTATGTGACAGAGAAATGTAGTGTTATAGTGCAAAGTAAACTACCTCAGAAAATGAAAGATCCAGGGAGTTTCATTATTCCTTGTACTATTGGAGGAGTTTTCTTTGAGAAACCACTTTGTGATCTTGGGTCCAGTGTGAATCTTATATCTCTCTCTGATGTTACGAAGCTTGGGCTCGGGGAAGTGAAGTCGTCCAGTATCACCTTGCAGTTTGCTGATTGATCCATCGCCTATCCTTGGGGAGTCATTGAGGATGTGTTGGTAAGAATTGATAAATTTGTTTTTACCGTGGATTTGTAGTGTTCGATGTGAGCGAGGACAAGAAAATACCCATAATCTTTGGGCGGCCAGTTTTAGCTATAGCAAGAGCGTTGATTGATGTAGAAACGTGGGAGCTAACTCTGCGGGTAAATCAGGAGGATGTCGTATTCACCATCCATTCAACCAACAAGCTAAAATTTGAATCAAATGATGGTAAGCAGATGGTTGGGAATATAGCTGAAGACATTGGAGGTTGGGAAGTTTCTAAGGGAAACGTGGATAACGCGCCTATTGGAGCCCCAACTTGAGGATAATCTGACAAAGTCTTGCTGAAGACTTTAAACTTAGCGCTTCTTGGGAGGCAACTCAAGCCCCTTTTATTGCATTTGTAGTATTAATTTAGTATAGTAGTTGTTTTTGTTTTTATGATTTTGCATTTTTAGGAGTAGCGAATTACAACATTTCCTAACCGCTTGTGTTTGCAGGCGAGCGAAGCGCTTTGATACAAAAAAGGGGGGACGTGAAACCCCTGCTGCAACGTGCAGTAGGTAAAGGTGACTACAGGTGGCCAGCGTGTGCAGAGCCGGCCTGGGGGCGCCGCAGAGCGCCCCCTAATCCGATATAGGTCTGCAATTCTAATTCGGCGCTGCAGCGCCCAACCACCCAGGTGTAGAATTTTTTTTAAGCCCCGAACTTCATTTGTTTTAAAAAGATAACTATTCTTCTCTTGGCATGGCAACTCTTAGGGCACACACTTTCACCATATTTTTCATCACAACTCCCACGTATTCCACTCCATCTTCACAAAGGAGCACTCTAACACCACACACACCATCTTCATCTTCTCCACTCACTATTTGGTAAGTTTGCAACTTCCAAACCCCACCCCATGGTTTTCCCCATCTTGTGATTTTTGTGTGATTGGATCGTAGCAGTGCTAGGATAATTGTTGTTGATTGGTGGATTATGGATTGGTTGCTCATTCTAGACTTAGGTTTTGGTATTGAATTTTGGGATTGAATTGAGTTCTCCATTGCATTTACGATTTTTTCCAAAACTCATGCATACGAGGTGTTTGATAAAATGCCCCAATGAAAATTTCACATTGTTGAGTGTCATCTTGCATATCTAGGCTTATCTTCTTGACATGGCACTATATTTTCCACTTGGGTGCATTATGTACGTACTTTGATTTTCGATTCCTCACCATAACCGAATTCTGTGGTTCCATGAGTTTTGTTTTCTTGTCTACCTTGCTAGGTTACAAAGATACGAAACCAAAAAGGGACCGGTCCAAGGCGAAGGAGAAGAACAAGACCACACCTTGGAGGCATACAACACCCACGGGTTTGTGCGCTAGGATGCATAGTGAGCTTATACGAGATACCTCATACACGTAGTAGTACCACATGACTTTGATAAGGAGCCTTCGCTCCTCGGCTACCAGGAAAGTCCTTTTTTTCCACCTCTCCATTGGGGACAATGTCATTTTAAGTTTGGGGGGTTTAATCTGTTTTTATTTATCGAGTCAAGTCTTGAGTCCAAAAAAATGAAAACAGCATCCAGAGTAAAGTCGGGTCGTTTATAAAACTGTGAAACTGCATGACTAAGTTAATTTGTTTAATATGAGTTGAACGGTCAAGAAAGCATGTGTTTGAACTGTGATATATTCTTCTTTCCATTAATTCCATCTATATGCTTAACTTTGTTGATTTATTTAGGGGTGATTTAAGCGATTGAGTGTTTCTTGTATGATCCCACCGGATTCTAGAACTTGTCTGATCATTAGTCGAGGCAAAATCCTAGGTGAAGTAACATTAAGGAAGTGATTTAGGCCATCTTTGAACAAGCTAGAGCCTAAAATATCTACCTTTGTATTATATTTTCCCTAGTGTCCCCCTTTGAGCCTTATAAACCCGTTCTTTGGCAACCAATCCAATACCCAGAGCCTAAATATGAAAATCCTAATCACCCATCACTCATACACACAAAGTATAGAAAAATATTGAAGGTTCAGGAGGGTATGATGAGAAGGGTATGTGTTTAATTGCATGAAGTTGCCCGAGAAAAGAAAAGATGAAACCCCATGTATAAAGCATGCAAAAGAATAAGTTTGGGGGTTCCGAAAAAAAATAATAAAAAAAACAAAATTATTAGTGGGATTGAGGTTCACAAAGGAAGAACATTGGGGATGTCAAAAAGTGAAGGGTAGTTGCTAATTGGTGATTTGAAGTGATAATTGTGTGTTTGGATGATTTGAGCCACTTAATCCTATATTTTCCTACATTACCCTAAGCCCACATTACAAGCTTTGAAAGCCCTATTGATCCTTGTGTTACATTAGCCTACATTAGTGGAGATTAGTGTGAAAGACAAGCCTATAGAGTCCGGTAAGCATCTCATCTTGATATTTAAAAAAGTGGATCATCTTGAAAACACTTGATTGCGTGAATCTATCTGGATAATGAAAACGGAGTTGGCATGAACATTCCACACTCATGATCACATGGTTAAAATGCGTGCTTGATTGGTCGTGAAACAAATTTTGAGACAAATGAGTTTGGTTGTGGAGTTTTGCAGTTAGTCTATTATAGTCGGTTGTCATTATTGTTGTTTTCTTCATGTTCATTGTTTTATAGAGTCTGTAATTGCTTGAGGACAAGCAAACGTCTAAGTTTGGGGGTATTTGTTAAGTTGGTTTTATACCAACATATTGAGTATTCTAGACTAGGATTTTGCATTGTTTTCGGGTATTTTAGTGTCGTTTAAGTCGAGTTCATGTCATTAGTTGTCGTCTAATAGTCGGGACTGGTCTTGGTAGCCGAAATTGATCAGGAACAATGAAAAATGTGTTTGGAAGGTGAAAATAGCATTTTAGAAATTGAAAAGCGGAAAAGGAATTTCACGGACGAAGGCGTCGCGAAAGATCAAAACACCAAAGGCTGTAGCACGGGGTCGAAAATAATCTGATGGGAAAATTTCAGTGGGCACTACAAGCAAGGGCTGTAGCACCCGATGTACAGCAGTAGAGGACGTCTTTAGCGCGTGCCACAGCCCCCGCCATGAGGCATCACATCGCACGACAGGGAGTTGTGTAGGACACGCAGGCGTGCTACAGCGTGCGATGGGAGGCGCTGCAGCACGCGGCCATGGGCTAAACGTGGGCTAAGCTATTTTTGGGCCTTTTTGACGATTTTCGATGGATTCAAGCCTATAAATACAAGAAGTCGTGTACGTAACAGGGGTCAAACATTTTTTTTAGCACAATGCAAGGCAAGGAACACGAAGCTAGGGTTCGGGACGGCAATTGGAGGCACTTCTCATCTGGACATAGAGAGAATTCCTTCTCTTCTCTTTTCGATTCCTTCATTGCTTTTCTTTGTCAATTCTTGAGATGTATAATTATTTCTTTATGAGTTTTAGTACATCCAATATGACCTAAACCTATTTTTCTAGGGGATTGATGTAACTTACGTTTGAACATATGTTTTGATTTCCAATTTATGAAATTCGCATGTTATTTAATCTATTTGTGCTATTTGAGTTGATTGCATCTGAATTATCCGATCAATAGTTTAGATTTATTGGTGTTTGATTTGACACTCGAGAGAGGTAATTGAACACCTGGCCATAGAATAGCACAACCTAGGGTTTCATAGAACTGAGAGGTTTATGAATCTTTTGAAGTCTGTGATAGAATATTCATTGAGCGTATTAGGGTTTAATTTATGATATTTACAGAGATATCAAAATCAGAATTGGATTAATAACTTGTGATTAATGAACTGGATTGAAGTGATAAATGGTAGGAATATTGTCTTATAGATTAATAACTTGTGATTAATGAACTGGATTGAGAACATAGGGGATAATTAGGTGAAATCAACCCTCTAAAATTCATCTTTTAAGTGTTTGATTATTTTTCTAAACCAATTGTTTGCTTAATTTTTTTTTGTTTAACAACAATTCATCTCTTTTCGATTTCTAGATAGAAATCTATTTTAGTTATTGTACTTAGTATAAAATTCGATAACAATCCCTGTGGAGACGATAACCCCACTTTCAAACTATACTAAAACGTGAAACAGTATGCTTTCGGTAAGAAATTTTTGATCATTGTAGGTCCCAAGGGGTGTAAGGTTTAGAAGGGTGGGATTGAATAAACCTTACCAACTTTTCGATTTTAATCCTTTTAAAATATTACAGAGTTAAATACACTGCTAAGTCCTTGGGGGACAACTAAGTTAGTTAATCAAATAGAGTTAGCCACTCAAATGGACTTCGAAAGAGCTATTGATAGAATAACTCGATTGTTTAGACTAAACCATAACTTGGGCGTGATGAGATTTTTCGTGGAAGACTTAACACCCTTTAATTTGATTTAAGTTTGTTTTAACACTTGTTTTTAGCACCTTGTTAATTATCAGTTGGATAGCAAATTATCAGCAGATATAAAGTGATGTGCAGAAATAAAATGCTGAAATGTAAATGACACAATAATTTTTATAGAGGTTCGAAGATGGGGTAATTCTTCTACTCCTTTTTCTCCAACTCCTAGAGGAATCCACAAAGTATTGATAAGAGTACAAAGTGGTTATCAGTCCAGATACAAGTCTTGATCACACATCTGACTTGCTCCTTTGGGCCTCAGTCTGGAGATGCCTTGATCACTCAGCTGGCTTCTCGTCCGACTCAGCTTCTTCACAGGGCGGCTGCCTTGTTACTTCAGCTTACTTGCTCAGTGTTAGTGTTAGAGTTGAAGTTGTCTTTCCTTCACAGCTTAGTGTTAGATCGATTTCCTTCGAGATTTAGGCTTGAGGATTTTCTTGAATAACTTGAGAATATATTGCAGGTTACAGTTTGAATGATTGCTTGATTGTTCGCGGTTCAGGTAACCCCTCTCAATGAGATTCCTCAATCTTTTATAGTGAACTTTCAAAAATCTGCCCGTTTAAGAGATAGGCTGATTTTTTGAAAATCACTTGTGTTTGTTGGCTTGTCTTGTTGCAGTCCTTGATGTTGACATTTCCTCGTATTAAATGAACGTTCAGCTTTTCAGAATCTGACACGAAGTGCAGTGCTTCCCATTGGTTTATTCCTTTTGCACGCTTCTGGGACTGAGCACTTTAAGACATGGCAGCATGGAAGTATTACTTATTTAAGTAAATTCCTTGACTTACGTAACGGATTCTTTTCGATCGTCTTGACTTGATCGATCCTTTATTCCCAGGTGACTTTGAGTTAGCTTCCAATCAATGGATGACTCATCTGTCACTTCAACTTTGATACTTGGCTTCTTGAGTTGACTTGATTGACTCTTCATACAGCTGTGTCCCAGCTGATACTCCTTCAGTCGAGTCTTTGACATCTCTTCCTTGCCACACTCAGCTGCTTCACAACGGAGTCTTTATCCTAGTCTTCAGTTGACTTCTTGTATATCCAGGCATATCTGACTTGACTTAGCTCATACAACCCTATCTATTACAATATAAATTACAAGGAACATGGGGTGCCAACTTTCTAGTCTAAGTTTTACAAGGCATTCATCAAAATCTAAACAATTAATTTCTCAACAATTTCCCCCTTTTTGATGATGCCAAAACTTAAATACATACAAACAATATGCAAATAGCAAAGATACATACAGACAATGCAGAAACAAAGAATGTATGCGTAGAATCAATCTTTTTATTGATCATAGCATTCTTGTCCTTTATACAGCTGTTTACAATGTGTATCAGAGCAAACATAGCATTCTATATCTACACAAAAATAGAGAAATAAAAAATTTCTTATTCAACGTACAGAAGACTAACATACATATGTATTTACAAAAATAAAATACATGAAGGGGTTGGCAGCAACACTTAATCGCCTTCACTTCCTCCTTCTTTCTTCTTCAGCTATGTCTTCGTCAGCTTTCTTTCTCTTCTTTTCTTCTTCAGCTGCCTTTTTTTTCTCGTAAACTCTCTTCACAGCTTCATCTCTTCTTTTTTCTTTCCTGTCTTTCTTGCCACAGCTGATCTTATCTTTTGTTCTCTTCTTCAAATCTTTTCGCATATTCATCATTCTTCCTAGCCACTTCCCGATTGGCTACTTCATCATACCCAACCCAGTAGATCCTTCCCTTCTTGCCTGGATCTACGTATTCAATGTTTTTGGGTAGAGGTCTAGGCTGAAAGCCTCTACTTCCACCACTTCTTCCTCCTCCTCTGGGCGTGTATTGTACTGGAGTCTTCTTCTTACCAACAGAGTGGCTGCTAGTAGTCTACTGCTTGTCAGCTTCTTCGCACAACTTCAGACCTTTTTCCCAGTACAAGTCCCATGCTTGGGCTGTGGACATGTTTTTTGAAGTATCCTTTGGACTCGAGCGTTTTAAACTCTTCAACGGATCTTAGCTCGTTTCCATCATCTGGAATGGCATCTGTATCTTTTCCTACCGGAATGCCTCCAAATTGTTTTAACATCTCTTCAACACGGACATCCGTTCTTTTATCGAAATCCTCCATCTCTCGCTTGACAATCTTTTTCTTAAGAGACATGGGCACAACTGTGAGTGATAGAGCGGCGAGTTACGGAGTTTGCTGATTATCTTTGGCTGTGACATGACCTTCTTTGAGGGTTTCAAAGAATTAAGGTCATATCCTTTGACCTTTCCCCCTCAACATCTTTTTCCTTCTCTTTTCTCTTAACAGTTGCATCTGTCTTTTCTACAACGGTTGTCTCCTTCAAACTCTTTTGGTATTGCTATTCCCCCTTTTTTAGCATCATCAAACGAGAGAGGTGTAAGTCCAAACGGCTACGATAATCTAGAGGGGGGGTGAATAGATTATCTCCATCTTTTCGATTTCGCCCTCTTTTTTCAACCGAAAGCTCAAACACAATAATAAAGGTGCGGAATGTAAACAACACACGCCGATTTATAGAGGTTCAACCCACCTAGGGCCTAATCCTCTACCACCCAGTATATCCGGGATGGATTTCCAAAAAAAAAGAATTTTATTAATTACCAAAATTAATACAAATTCAACTTACAACACCTTGAAGAGCACCACACTCTTCTTCAACAACACCTTTGGAGATTACCACAATCTCCCTTTGAAGATCACCACAATATTCCTTCAACGGCACCTTGTGAAGATTACCACAATCTTCAACCTTGAAGAATACCAAATTCTTCAACACCTCAATAAGAATATTACCAAAATCTTCTTGCACCTATCACCTAGATCATCCAAGTGTGTTCTTACCACAAGAACACTCACAAGGATATCTTGTGTTGAATGATAACCAAAAGTCAAGATTACAACTCAATAATGAATATTACAATTTGAGTGCAAAGTGTAATCAAGAATAGCCTAGACCTCAAGGATGTGAAAGTGATAAGCTAGGCAAATTTACAACAAGAATAATAACAATGAAAGACCAAGTATTTGCTTGAAGTGTATCTTGTTGTGTTGTATCATAATTGTTGTATTGGTTGCTCCAAAATTCCTCTATTTATAGGAGATGATTGATCAAGCATAGGCTCCTCTTGGGGATTGAAAATCTACAGAAAAATACAATAAAAGTCAAGAATATAGCTGTTAGAAATCAATCCCACAACTTAAGGAAATGTGTCTGCTGTAAAACGGTCATATTTTTGCTGTCAAAGCACAGGGCGACCGGTCGCACAAAAATAAGAAAATTTAAGAACACTTTGAAAAATACAACAGGGCGACCGGTCGACGGGTATCTCGACCGGTTGACCCCTCCTCAACCGGTCCCCTAAGCGTTTTGGGGAGAAAAGAAAGTTCTGCTTTGGAAGAACGTTCGAGTACCGGCCGACCCCTAAGCGGCCGACGGACGGCCGACGCCCGAAGCGGCCGTCGACGACCATTTTTTACTGTCTCATTTTTTTGTTTCAAACTCATCTTCAGTGCGGGTCGCCCTGTAGGGCGACTTACCAGGTCGACCACGAGACAATGTAAATGTTGTCCAATTTTAGTCGAAAATAAAACTCAAGAAATACTCCGAAAATTTAGTAAAAATATTTTAAACCAATCGGGAGTATTTAGACAACATTTAGGAACCTTGTTTTTAGACGTAAAAACTCATTGACATAAAGTCATTAAAAGTGTTGTCCAATATTATCGAAAATAAACTTGAGGAAATACTCCTGAAAATATTAAAACCATTTTAAATCATTTAGGAGTATTTGGACAACCTTTAAAGACATTGTTTTGGTGATAAAATAAAATCATCAAAATTAAGATAAAAACATGTATCAAACAATCTCCCCCTTTTTGATGATTACAAACCAAAACAATTTTTATACAAACTAAGAGAGCCTTTTAGAAAGGATTTTCCGGTAAAAATATTTGACCGTTTGGAAGCAACCAAAATTTCCAAAAATTTTAAAGCAACCAAGTAGGGAGTAAATATTTTCAATAATAAGCACAAGCTCCCCCTATCAACAAGCATATCAAGAATAATGTAAAAGCAATTATCCATAAGCTAAAGGCTTTAGCTTTTATAATATGTTCAAGAGCTTATACGCTCCCCCTGTCACAAAACATCATTAAACAATATATAAGTCCATCAAGCAACAATTGGACTAAAAGAATCACAATCTTATGGCTTTTATGAGCCATAGCTTATAGCTTTTATGACAAGCTTTTATTAGCTTCTTTGAGCTAATGATCCAATATCCTGTTTCTCCCCCTTTGGAATCATCAAAAAGAATGTTAGAATGGTGAAAACACCATACAAAAATATCAAAGTGCGCCAAAGGACGGTTTATCAACCGTGGAGCAACTTAAACTTAAAAATTCCAAAATTGGAGAAATGTATCATAAAAAACATGATTTCAAAAAGATTTAAAGACATTTTGAAGCAAGAGAATCATGTAGAAGTTGAAAAAATTTCATTGCGACATTTCATCGAACACCTTGAGTGCGTGAAAAAAAAAGAGGTTGTATATCGCCCTTGTAAATGTTTCAAGCCAAAAATTTTCATAACATCATCAATCATCCTCATTTCAAAGCTCAATAAGATCATATGCAACATACCCAACGTTTGTTCATCAAATAAAAGGCTCAACAAAGAGATTCTCAAGGGTTCAACCCGATTGAGATAATATAAGCCAAAAAGTATCTAGGCATTGCAAATGCCAAAAATTAGAGCATTCATCAAGTAATACAAGTCATGCCTTAAACAATACATGTAAGATATATCAAATGTCCCAACATATTCATCTAAGCATAATGATCAAAGCATTAAAAGAAGCACTTTTACCATCAAGTACTTCATACCAATTATCAAACAATGCCATATAAGAGTATTTTTACCATCAAATACTCCATCAAAATCATGATCATCCACAAGTCATTATCAACTTGCAATTTTAACCCTTTTAAGAAAACAAACAAATATCATTAGTACAAAAGAGTTTTACAAAAGTTTATAAAAAACACAAAGCAACATGAATGAAAATGCTAGAAAGTAAAGGGGTGGGGAACATCATTCCTCATCCGAGGAGAAGCAAGATCCGGGAATAAAGTCCTTGATGAATTTCTTCAACTTGCCGATAGACTTTTGCATTTTGGAGGTCTTTTGCTCCAAAGCCTCATACCTTGTTTCATGAAAAGCCCTCATCTCATCGAATTCGGCTTGGGTATACCTCCTAGGCGGTTGAGCACCGGTATTACCCTCCGGATTGCTCGGTTCACCTTCCTCCGCCAATCTTGCGGCCTCGGCGTCATCAAAGTAGTCATTTGGATCGGGGAATCTTGACCTCTTCCTCTAGCCATTTTAGTTGGTCGGATGTCCATATTCTTGCGCATCGTGACTATTTGGGAGATGTTATCAATGTCAAAGTCATTTTGAAATACCTCCGAGTTACACTCCGACGAAGGTAGTCCCGATTGAATAAGAAGTTTACAAATCCAATTTCCCATAACCAACTTCTTATTACCTTGACTGATGGACTCAATTAGACATTGAATAAGTATGGCGCCAAAGTTAAGTGGTTCCCTCCTAGCAATTTTATAAGTTAAAAAGTAATCCATGTTGCTAGGCATCTTTCCCGACTTACCACAAATGCAATATGCGACAATGACCGATAAAATACGATGCTCAAGTGTCATTGCCAATAAAGAATACTTTGGCCATACTCCCAAATACGTCTTAACTTCTTTCATCGACACCCCCAACATTTCATCATTCAAGTCCCACAAGAGAAATAGTCCCAACCACCTTCTGTAACATGTAAAAGCCGGCAAATATCATTGGGAGTCCATCTAAAATGACGACCCCTTATAAGCGAATTTACGGCTATCGGCTTCCTTTCAACATCATATTCCACCCACATATTAGCATAAAAATGTTGGATAATATCATCATCATACAAAACATAAGCATGCTCCCATAAATACATCCAACCTTGCTCCTCAAAAAATCCTCTAATGGTTGGATATTCATTTGTAAATGAACTAAAACGACACATTTTAGTCCGAGCAATCGATTTTCCTCCCATCCCCGAATCCTCATAGTACCATTCCGCATACTTATTGATGAAATTAAGAACATTGTGGGAATTAGGAGCTTGATGAATAAAAGATTTTTTACCTTTCGCCCAACGGCAATTTTGGAGCGAAATTGTTCCGTGAAGCTCGGCAATTTGGGCCCGAGAGAGAACGGGATTTTGAACATCATCACCTTCTTGAGCTACGTTTCTCGGGGCAGCTCGGATATCCCTTTGTTCGACTTCTTCTTGCGAATTTCTCGACGAACCCTCTCCACCCCTCCTACGCTTGGAGATGGGATTTCGACCGGTGGAATTCTTTGGGGGAGCCATATATGTAAGATTCTTGTGAAAATAAGAAGATTAGCAACAAGAATCGTGAAAAATGATGAAGAATTGAAGATTATAGGAGAAAGGGGGAAGATTTTCGCTGTTAAGGGTTTTGGAAATTTGCTGCGTCTGTTTTAAGAAGAAGACAGACGGTTTTTATGTTGAGAAATTACCCTGGGCGACCGGTCGAGGTAGGGTGCGACGGGTCGACGTGCAGGGCGACCGGTCGCCCCTGCTTTGACCGTCCCAGTGCAATTTTTCTTTCCCCAGAATCTTCCAAAATTCGATTTTTCACCCAAAAAGTTTAAAAACTTTGCAAAAAGATAATTTTGGATCAAGTCCAACAAATACGTGTTTCGGGAAAACATATATTCGAGAAAATCGAGACTAAACAAGTAGTGCTCTTTTAAGAAAAAATTTGCAAAATCATTTAGGGGCACTTAAGGGGTTGAAATGAAATATCTTGAAAGATATGTGCATAAGCACAATGTCGAGCTCTTAAGATAAATACGAGAGAACATATCTCGATGGTTTAAGAATCTCCTAGAAGAAGTAATAACCAATGAGTAGAGATATATATATCCTACACAATTCTTAAAAATTTTCACAAAAACACAAGTGTAGGCAAGTGATATAAGATATAAAAAAATGCTTATGATATAAAAATACATACGAGATAATAAATCGCATAGGTCTAATTAAATGCACAAGAGTTTTAGAAATATCATGTAAGGTCTTCTTTTAAGAATTTTTGAAACTCACAAATGTATTGAAGACCAAAAAAAACTTGAAAACACATTTTACAATAAAGACACAATTAAAAACATGATTAAAATGCATATATAAATGGGGAGATACGGTTTACCAATTATGCCGTTTCCATGGGTTGTGTCTTTCCCATTGTTGATGATATCTTCCCCTTGAGAAGTCACTTTGTTGATGATGACTTCTTTGATTACTCCATTTCCAAGGTTTGTTACCTTCCAATTGTTGATAGTCTCTTCTTCTTTGAAAATCATCTTGTTGATGATGTCTTTGCCATTTCCAAGGATTGCGTTCTCCCCATTTTTGATTGTACCCTCTTCTTGGAAATTGACTTTGTTGAAAATGGTTTCTCCTTCTTTGATAAAATGAAACGGTCATTTGATGTCTTCTTGGCGGTATAAATTTTCTTCTATCACGGGGTGCTTGTTTTAAACCATACAAGGCCTTTTTAAGTTTATAAACATCATTAGGCCTAGAAAAAATTTCAAACCCCGGAGGTTGTTTTACATAGACTTCTTCTTGAATAATACCATTTAAGAAAGCGGATTTAACATTCATTTGGTAAAGTTTGAAATTTTTAAAACAAGAATAGGCAAGTAAAATACGAATAGCTTCTAAACGTGCTCTTTCGGTGCAAAAGTTTCATCATAGTCAATACCTTCTTGACAATACCCTTGAGCTACTAACATTTCCTTATTTCGAACAATATTGCCTTGATCATCAAGTTTGTTCCGAATACCCATTTTGTACCAATAATGGTTTGAGAAGGAGGACAAGGTACCAATTCCCATACATCATTTCTTTCAAATTGATTCAACTCCTCTTGCATCTCTAGGAACCAATCCTCATCCTCAATAGCCTCTTTAGCATTTTTAGGCTCTTTTTGAGAAATAAGAGCTTTCTCGGCAAATTTTCTCTGAGTCATCACTTTGTCAAGGGGATCACCAATAATAAGATCTTTTGGGTGATCTCCCTTAAATTTCAATGCAATGGGAAGTTCCGAGATATCACCTCTATCTTCTTGAGGACCATTTGAAGTGGAAGGTTGATCATTTGATGTAGACGATTGATCATTAATTTGAACAATTTGTTCAATAATCTCCTCTTCATCACTTTCATCATTAGGAATTCTTTCAACTCCCGAAGCTTCATTGAATTTAACATGGATGGATTCTTCAACAACTCCACTAGTCTTATTGTAAACCCGATATGCTTTGCTTTTTGTTGAATATCCCATAAATATCCCTTCATCGGCCTTAGGATCAAGTTTGTCCAATTGATCCTTGGTATTCAAATAAAGCATTTACAACCAAATATCTTGAAATAACTAATATTTGGAGTTCTACCTTTCCAAAGCTCATATGGAGTTTTATTCATTTTAGGACGAATATAAACTCGATTAATGACATAGCAAGCGGTACTTACGGCTTCGGCCCAAAAATATTTTGGAAGTGAAAATTCATTGAGCATGGACCGACTCATTTCTTGTAATGTCCGATTTTTCCGTTCGGCTACTCCATTTTGTTGAGGTGTCCTTGGAGCCGAGAAGTTATGAGCATATCCTTTGGTTTCACACAATACTCTAAATTCACCGTCAAATTCTCCACCTCGATCGCTTCGAATAGACTTGATAGTGTCTTCCTTTTCATTCTCAATAAGTCTACACAACTTAACAAACTCATTAACGGCATCGCTTTTATTGGTAAGAAAAAGAGCCCAAGTATATCTAGAAAAATCATCGACGATAACAAAAGTGTAATGTTTTCCACTTAGCTTTAGTACCACCAATATCCCCATACAAATCAAGGTGAAGCATTTGTAGGGGTTTGGTTGTGGAAATTTCGTTTTTGGGCTTGAAACTACTTTTAACTAATTTGTTCTTTTGACAAGTGTCACATAAGCCAAGATTTTCAAAATTCAATTTGGGTAGTCCTTTCACATGTTGGTTTTTGTAAATATTTTTCAAATTCTTGTATCCAACATGTCCAAGTCGCCTATGCCATAAACTAGTTAAATCATTATTGGCGACTAAACAAGAAACATTTTGACTAACCAAATCACTTGTACAAATTTTGTAAAGATTGCCTTTTCTATTTGTTTCACAAATAATTTTACCATTTTTAAGTATAAGGCATTTTTCTTTATTAAAGGAAACATCATATTTTGAATCACAAAGTTGGCTAACACTTATCAAATTAAACTTAAGCCCTTCAACTAAAAGAACATTACTAAGAGAGAAAGAAGAGTTACCAATTTCTCCATTTCCAAGAATTTTTCCTTTGCCATTGCCGAACATGACCATACCCTCTTCTTGGAGCTTGATGTTGGTAAAATGTTCTCTCCTCCCGGTCATATGGCGTGAACATCCGCTGTCCACGAGCCATTTTGAATCTTCCATTGTTGTTATAACCCCTATTACCTACAAAAGAATTTCTTTTAGGTACCCTATAATTTTGGGGTCCATGGGGGTTAGTCTTGAGACTTTTGGGTCTCCAAACATGTCTTGAGCTATTTCTCAATTTGCAATTATTAGCATAATGTCCAACTTTGCCACAATAAAAATATTTAGGAGTATTATAATTATTAGCACGTACAAAAGTCGGACCTTGGTTATTTTTCTTAAAAACACTTTGAAATGACTTATAACCAAGTCCCGATTTGGAATGCTCACCTCTTTGTGCATCTAAAATTTTTGTGACTTTATCCGTGCTTATGTTGAAATGATGCACATTATTTTTTAAACATTCAATATCTTTTGTGAGCGATTCCTTTTCGGTTTCAAGAGAATGAACTCTTGTAAGAGTAAGAGCATGAGCTTTGTCTAGAGATTCATAGTAGGTGAATAATTTTTCTTTTTCAACCTTAAGCTCCTTATGCTATTTTTTCAAATTTTTGTATTTAACAATTAAATTTTGAAACTCAATTTGCAATTCATCAAAATCACATTGCAAGTCATCAACTATGGAGGAAGTAGAGGAATTAGAGTGTACCTCATTGTTTTCATCGTCTAAGGCCATGAGACCGTGTTCGGTTTCTCCTTCCTCATCGGTTGTTTCGAGTAGTTCATCCCATGTTTTGACCTCCGCATTTAGAGCCTTCTTTTTTGTAAAAGGCTTCATTTTCTTTTGCTCCTCTTCATCGAGCTTTGGGCAATCGGCAATGAAGTGCCCGGGTTTTCCGCATTTAAAGCAAGCATTATCTCTTGGTTTTCTTGCTTTATTTTTATTCACAAATTTTGCAAATTTTCAAACAAGTGCGGCCGTTTCCTCATCATCATCATCATTATCATAGTATGCATTATTAGAGGAAGAAGCAAGACCTTTAGGAATGATTTGCATACCCGATTGATTTGTGGATGGTTTGGAATTTTTCCTCTCCTTGAGATAGACTTCATAGATGAGTAGATTTCCAATAAGCTCATCAAACTTGAGTGTCTCAAGATTTTGTGCCTCCGTGATTGCCGTTACTTTTTCGGACCATGAGCCGAAGTGCATTCAATACCTTGGTCACTTGTCTTCTTCGGAGATGACTTTGCCGAGGGCCACAAGAGGATTGACAATATTGTCAAGCCTTTCCACCATCTTGAGATGCTTTCGCCATCATACATGTTAAAGTTTTCTAAGTCTTTAACAAGCATGGTCTTTCTTGCTTGCTTGACTTTCTTAGTCCCTTCATAGATTGTCTCCAATTTTTCCCAAACCTCATGTGCCGACCTTATGCCTCTTATGCGATTGTACTCGGTGGCGGTAAGAGAACAATGCAAAATATTTAAGGCCTTACCGTTTAGAGAGAAAGCCTTTTTGTCGTTTTCATCAAACTCCTTGAAAGGTTTAGGAGCCAAGGTGCCATCCTCCGATTTCTTTGTTGGTTGATCAACTCCTTCAATGACCACATTCCAAATGTCGAACCCGCACCCTTGTAGGAAGCACTCCATACGGTTTTTCCAAAATGCGTAGTTGTTGGCGTCGAATAGTGGTGGCTTATTGGTGGAGGCGCCGGTGGTGAGATGAGCATCATTTGTAGCCATGGATCTTTCCACTTTACTCGGAACGAGCTAGCCAAAGAGTTTGGCTCTGATACCACTTGTAAGTCCAAGCGGCTACGATAATCTAGAGGGGGGGTGAATAGATTATCTCCATCTTTTCGATTTCGCCCTCTTTTTTCAACCGAAAGCTCAAACACAATAATAAAGGTGCGGAATGTAAACAACACACATCGATTTATAGTGGTTCAACCCACCTAGGGCCTAATCCTCTACCACCCCAGTATATTCGGGATGGATTTCAAAAAGAAAAAGAATTTTATTAATTACCAAAATTAATACAAATTCAACTTACAACACCTTGAAGAGCACCACACTCTTCTTCAACAACACATTGGGAGATTACCACAATCTCCCTTTGAAGATCACCACAATCTTCCTTCAACGGCACCTTGTGAAGATTACCACAATCTTCAACCTTGAAGAATACCAAATTCTTCAACACCTCAATAAGAAGATTACCACAATCTTCTTGCACCTATCACCTAGATCATCCAAGTGTGTTCTTACCACAAGAACACTCACAAGGATATCTTGTGTTGAATGATAACCAAAAGTCAAGATTACAACTCAATAATGAATATTACAATTTGAGTGCAAAGTGTAATCAAGAATAGCCTAGACCTCAAGGATGTGAAAGTGATAAGCTAGGCAAATTTACAACAAGAATAATAACAATGAAAGACCAAGTATTTGCTTGAAGTATATCTTGTTGTGTTGTATCTCAATTGTTGTATTGGTTGCTCCAAAACTTCCTCTATTTATAGGAGATGGTTGATCAAGCATAGGCTCCTCTTGGGGATTGAAAATCTACAGAAAAATACAATTAAAATCAAGAATATAGCTGTTAGAAATCAATCCCACAATTTAAGGAAATGTGTCCATTGTCAAACGGTCATATTTTTTTGTCAAAGCACGGGCGACGGCCGCACGAAAATAAGAAAATTTAAGAACACTTTGAAAAATACAACAGGCGTATGCGGCCGGCCGACGTGTATCTCGACCGGCGACCCTGTCTCAACCGGTCCCCTAAGCGTTTTGGGGAGAAAAGAAAGTTTTGTTTCGTAAGAACGTTCGTGAGTGGTCGACCCACTGGCGACCGGTCGACCGGACCGGTCGACGCCCAGGGCGACCGGTCGACCTAACCATTTTTTACTTTTGTCTCATTTTTTGTTTCAAACTCATCTTCAGGTACGGGTTTCCCTGTAGGGCGACCGGTCGACCACGAGACAGAAATGTTGTCTAATTTTAGTCGAAAATAAAACTAAAAAAATACTCCGAAAATTTAGTAAAAATATTTTAAACCAATCGGGAGTGTTTAGACAACATTTAGGAACCTTGTTTTTAGACATAAAAACTCATTGACATAAAGTCATTAAAAATGTTGTCCAATATTATCGAAAATAAACTTGAGGAAATACTCCGGAAAATATTAAAACCATTTTAAATCATTTAGGAGTATTTGGACAACCTTTAAAGACATTGTTTTGGTGATTAAATAAAATCATCAAAATTAAGATAAAAACATGTATCAAACAAGAGGAACCCCTGGAAATATCCCAACAAGCATGAAGTCCATCGGTGATGATGGTCGAATCTCGCTTGAGTTGGTTGCGGAGTATCTGTTCGAAACTTGGAGCGGGTGGCTTTGGACTCGGCTGCCACCAGTTTCATTTCAGCCATAAGAAGGTTGAACTTGGCATTCATATTCTCCTCTACGTGCAGAAGTTCTTTGCGATGAAATTCACGCAGCAATTCCATCTCAGTTGTATGGGAGGCATGCAATCTCTCCATATAGGTCCGCATCCTTGCCTTCATGTCAGCATTGTCAGCACTGCAGAATAGCATTCGGTTGTATAGTGCCTTGAAGTAGCGAACCTGCTCGAGACGCATGGCACTCTGCTGTTGAGACCATTCCCTTATTCTGACCGCCACTCCTCTCAAATCTGTTGTGAGAGTGGCATCTCTACTGTCCAGGCGCATGTCGAGAGAGGCTTGGTGCCGTTCAATCTTCTCAATATCTTCGCAGATCTTCTTGAAGATTTCACGCATCTCACTTATGCGACTTGAGTCGGTTGTCGCCACTCGCATCAAAATTGAAATCAATCGCACAATCTAATCGTCGAATTACGGATCTTCTTGGGCGGTGTAGAGCTTCTATTCTCGTGCAGTCTCTTCTTCGAGCATGGGCAGCTCATGAGAAAAAGGAAATACTTCTTCATAAGCATCGTCTCGCACTTGAGATATTGTGCGGGAGGTGGTCCCTGCTGTAGCTCTAGAAGCTTGCGTAGTTGACTGTGATTCAGCTAGGGCCTTTGATGGTATTGACCCAGCTGGCTGAGCCTCAGCTGTCTTAACAGCTTCGTCGGTCTCAGCTGGTTTATCCTTTTGAGTTGATTGTTCCTCGACCGTATCAGTAGCATCATTGGAAGATGATGAGACTTGAGGGTTTTGCTCATCATCAAAATTGAACGTTTGTCGAGCAACTTTGAAGTCTGGCTTACTCGTACTTGGAAGAACATCCTCAGCTGAGTCTTTTTGATGTGCAGCAGGGGTGGACTCAGCTTCATCTTCAGATCCCCGAAAAGATATGTCAGGGTTGTCTTGGGAATCATGAAGAGCACTTATCTCCTTCTCAGTTTCTTCAATGTGAACAGGTGGGATGTTCTGCATTTCCGTCTCTTAACCCAGGGAAGTCTCAACCTCCCTTCGGTCTTTATTACCTCCTGCAGTCTCAACTGCAGCAAGGCCATGTACATTCCCTTGAACAGACGCAGCTGTCTTAGGGTCTTCTGCAGTGGCATCCACAGGAGTCTCAACTACTTGGATCGCACTTTCATTGCCCAGAGTGTTAACTCCCGTGGCAGATCCATCCCGTGCCTCGATCAGACGCATCGCGGCGTCCTCGGCTGCAAAGTCATTTGCACTTCACCGAGACAGACGAATCGCCTGAGAAATCGCTGACAACTTGCTATTATTTTATTTCTTTTTCCTTCTCCACTACGCCTTCTTTCTGCATTGTGGAGTGATCTGCAGCATTCTCCGACCTAGCAGCAGTGGAGTGAGTTTCCCCCTCAGTTGGCTCACCAGTTGAGTGACTTATGTTGGGGTCACTATGCTCCAGACTCCCGGCTATTTCCTTTGAGTTTTCAGCCATGGGGCCAGTTGGTAAGACATATTCAACAGGGGTTGGCTCAACTTGGGTGCCCAAATACCCAGTGTCATCGCCATTTCCCTTAGATCCGTTCTCTGAGTGGACGGGGGAAGTGGTTGCAGCAATAACTGTGGCAATCTGCTATACCACTCCCACGAGTCGATTTCCAACTGAGATTTGGAAGACTCTCCTGGTCCTTCCCTCAGCTGTTGCTCATGCATTAATCTGGATTCCCGCATGGCTTGCTGCATTTCCAACTCCTCCGTCATAGCAGCAGGTTCCACGTCCTCATCACTATGCGAGAGCATGTCAATGTGAGGATGAGTGTGTTCGTTGTGAGAGTACAAATGCTTCCTCACGAGTCTTTGCTTCCTCAGCTGCTCTAGCCTTTTTCTTGTTCCTTGCGAATTTGCAGCATATTAATACAGTTATCCTCATCCAAGGCTTGCAGCACGGTATCAACTTCAAGAAACCTGAAGAGTTCCTCTTCTTCTTCAATAAACTCGGGATGTTCAAACTACGCCCTAGAGTGACTCAGCTTCCATTTCCTCCACTCTTGCAAAGGGCTCTAGATGTCTGGGTACAAGGGAGAGTACATAAATATGTCATCATCATCATTCTCCTCTTGTTGGCCTTACTTCTCAGGAATAGAAGGTAGCAAATTCTGCTGCTCTTCACCTTCGGTAGCATCGGGGGCAGGTGAAGATACAACTCTTTCGTCAGGAGATTTTGCTGTCTCTCATTCCTCAGCTGTTCTATCCATAGCTGGGTCTTCTTTTTGCCTCTACTGATCGGCCTCAGCAGACTTGGCCGTTTCATCAACAACTTCGAGATCGCACTCTTGGCTTCTTCAAATAGCCTCAGAGATTTTTCCACCGAGTGGCGACTCACTGTTTTCTCAAGCTCCGGGAGCTTGGTAATTCTTCTTCTTCTTTTTGTTTTTACCAGAGTAGTGTCTGGTTCTACTTCCTCCGGTTCCTCGAAGGTAAAGGCCTTCGAAGTTGTCTTAGAGGTAGCTGCCCTTCTCGCTTACAAGTCCTCTTCTACTTAATTCCTGGAGAAGGTATCAAGGGTTCCTTCTCCACCGCGGCTGCGTGGGCAGGAGACATGGCTGCAGGGGCAGGTGACTCGGTTGCAGGGGCAGGTGCGTCTTTCTTCTTTGCTGCAGGAGCAGCTTTCTTCTTTGCAGCTGCAGGGGCAGCTCTCTTTTTAGGAGAGGAGGAAGCAGTTGTGTCGACAGGGTCAGCTGATTCCCCCTCACTGGTATCAGCCCTTTTTGGGTAGGCTCTCTTCTGGGCTCCTGAGAGATTGGCCCGGAACATCTTCTTGTTGACATGGAATGGCTTTCCATGTCGAAGGGGAACACCCTTCACCTCCATTAGATGGCCAATGACTAGGACATAGCCAAGTGATCCTCCAAAGGATCCATCCTCCTTGAAAGACTTGTTGCCAATATTCTGGCAAAGTCTGCTGTAAATGAATTCAGCCCAATTGATCTGCTTCTCTTCCATGATCGCAGACATGACTATCAGTTTGGTTTTGGATAGCTGATTGAAGCTGCCAAACTTCATGTCTACACACTTCGCAATGATATCCATTAGTTTATGATAATCCTCCTTCACAGCTTCTTCTCAGCTGTGTAGACAACTTTTGCAGCACATTCAGGTTTGGCTACTTCCTCTCATGCAGCAATATATTTCCAGCATGCCCTCCGATGGCAATAAACAGTGCTCCGCAAAGTCCTTTGCAGTGATTAGAATGTCATTGCGGTGGACGGAGGATTTAATCCCTTCATCCTGCACCTCAGCGTTGACGTAAAACTATACGACCTCCTCAACGTACATCATTTGGTATTCCATGGTGAGGAATGGTTTCAGTTCGGATTTCTCGATCTTATCCGCTATCTTCTTCACAAGGGTTTCATCGGAACCCTGCTTTATCATCCCCTCAAAATCCACAGTTGATCCGGTGTGGATTTGTTTTGCGAGTTTAGTGAAATCATGTGCTGGTGCCATTTTTAGAAAATTCTACCGATTAAATCTTGATAAACTTGCTTTGAGAACAGGTAGGGTTTTGAGAGAGAAAAGAGACTTGATTTCTTCATTTTGAAGATGAAAAATTTTCAATGTGAGAGAGAAAACTGGAAGAATGAGTATATATGGGTTATGAAAGGACGTGTTTTTGGTTTTTGAATTTTGATCGAGATCAACGGCTCAGATTTTGCAAGTCTCATTGCATTTAGTTGCTCGCATTTAATGCGGCAGCATTTATATCCAATCATATGCTTGTTGTGGAGCTTTTGACTGTACCCGTCATTATTACACTTACGTCATCCGTAAAAAACATTCCCGCTTATTAAAAACGACAGCGTTTTTGTCACTTAGCTCATAAATGATTTAGCTCACTACCCAAATGACTCAGATCTTCTTCTCTCTTTCCATATAGTGACTCAGCTGTCAGCTAACTCGATACAGCTGACTTCCCGATATGGGTGATTCACTTGGCTGATTCATGAGACTTGTTCTATTTTCATCTTCTCACATTCCATCTCTTCTCATTGAGTCTTCTGAGTATCAACTCAGCTCAATTAACCCTAGCTCATGCTTAAGCTCTTCAAATCTTGATTCGCATAAGGGTTTGGTGAATATGTCAGCTAACTGCTTATCAGTTGAGATGTATTCCAAGGTGATGTCTTTCTTTTCAACATGATATCTTATAAAATGATATCTGACATCAATGTGCTTTGTTTTTGAATGCAATACAGGATTCTGAGTGATTGCAATAGGACTTGTGTTATCACATGTAATTGGAATTTATTTTTCTTCAATTTCATAATCTCTCAGCTGTTGTCTCATCCATAAGACTTGGGCACAACAACCGCGCCTGCACTGTGTACTCTTTGCTCACCGTGGATGTGGCTATTGAATTTTGCTTCTTGCTAAACCAGAAACTATTCTATTTCCAAGCATTTGACATGTACCAGTACTCTTCCTCCAACTCTACATCCAAAGATAGTCGAGTCCGAGTAACCAATTAGTTTGAATCCACCTTCCTTTGGATACCATAAGCCAACTTCTTGGCATCCCTTTAAGTATCTTATGATTCTCTTAGCTGCAGTCAAGTGACTTTCCTTTGGAGCAGATTGTAATCTTGCACATACTCCTACTGCGAAGGTGATGTCTGGCCTGCTTGCTGTTAAATAGAGCAATGATCCAATAAGTACTTTGTATCTTGTTTGATCCAAAGGCTTGCCATCTGCATCCATGTCCATCTTGACTGATGTATTCATTGGTATTTTTACAGAAGACTTCTCTTCCATACAAAATTTCTTCATTAAATCTCTGGTGCACTTTGTTTGACTTATGAAAGTTCCATCTTTCAGCTGTTTAACTTGAAGTCTTAAGAAGTATGCCAACTCTCCCATCATGCTCATTTCAAATTTTCCTTGCATGAAGTTTGAGAATTTATCACACAGCTCTTTGTTTGTAGATCCAAAAATGATGTCATCCACATATATTTGAACAAGCAATATACTCTCCCCATCTTGAATTCTGAAGAGTGTTCTGTCCACTTTGCCTTTAGTGAATCCATTGTCTGTCAGAAATTGAGATAATGTATCATACCAAGCTCTTGGTGTTTGTTTCAATCCATATAGAGCTTTCTTTAGTTTGTACACCTTGTCTCCAAGAGTCTTCTGCTCAGAGCTTGGAGGTTGCTCAACATAGACTTCTTCTTCCAACAATCCATTTAAAATTGCACTTTTCACATCCATTTGATATACAATGAAGTTCTTGTGTGCAACATAGGCAAGAAACATCCTTATTGCTACCAATCTTGCTTTGTTTCTTACCACAGAGCCTTCTTCATTCATTTTGTTTCTGAAAACCCATTTTGTGCCAATAACATTTTGATGGGTTGGTCTCTGCACCGCACTCCCCCACACTTTGTTCCTTTCAAACTAATTTAGCTCTTCTTGCATGGCTTGAATCCAATGTGTGTCATCTAGTGCTTGGGACACATCTTTTGGCTCTATTTGGGAAATAAAACAAGTGAACATTGCTTCTTGTTGAGCTCTGGATCTGGTTCTTACACCATCTCTTACATCTCCAATGACTAGCTCTGGTAGATGGTCTCTCAGCCATCTCACATCAGGTTGGAGTAAATCAGTTGGGTTCATTCGTCTTGCAGCTGTGTTTTCTTGAGCAGCTCTTTCATCCTCATTCAGCTGCAGATTTTCCAGCTGTCTTTGAGACTCAGCAGTCTCATCTTCATCTTGATTAATTGCTCCAGCTTCTGCTTCAACATAAGGACTCTTCTGCATAGTTGGCTGATTCAGCTTATCAGTTAACTCTTCAATGTCTTCCCCATTTACATTAGGTTCATCAAAAACCACATTGATAGACTCTTCTGTGACCATAGTTCTCTTGTTCAGCACTCTGTAGGCTTTTCTTTCAGCTGAGTATCCCAAAAAGATACCTTCATCAACTTTAGCATCAAAAGCCTTTAGATTATCTTTGCTATTGTTGTGGATGAAGCATTTACATCCAAATATTCTAAAATATGCAACATTTGGCTTTCTCCCTGTCCATATTTCATAGGGAGTCTTTGTCAGTTGTATGTTAATCATGCATCTAATTTGAGTATAGCACGCAGTGTTTATGGCTTCAGCCCAAAATCTCTTTAATCCAGCTTCAGCTAACATGGTCCTCGCAGCTTCTTTGAGAGTTTTATTTCTTCTTTCTGCTACTCCATTCTGCTGTGGAGTCCTTGCTGTAGATAATTCATGAGTAATACCATTTTCAACGCAATACTGAGTAATTATCCCATTGACAAACTCAGTTTCTCTATCAGACCTTATCTTTATAATGGTTTGACTCTTCTCATTTTGAACTCTTCTCATCAGCTGAGGTAACTTCTGCAAAGTTTGCTTCTTTTTACACATGAAGATTGTCCATGTATATCTTGAATAATCATCCACCACTACTAAAGTGTATTTCTTTCCACTTATGCTAGCTGGCTCAACTGGACCAAATAGATCCATATGCAACAGATGCAATATCCTTGTTGAAGATGGATTAGACTTCTCTTTGAATGATGATTTGATCTGTTTTCCCATCTGGCATGCATCACATACACTTTCTTTATTATATACTGAGTTTGGCAGTCCTTCCACAAGATGACTCCTTGCAAGCTTGTGAATTGTCTTGAAATTCAGATGACTCAGCTTCTTGTGCCACAGCCAACTTGATTCGGATGTACTCTTTGCTGGCAGACAAGTGATTGGTGTGGCAGTCGACCAATCTACCACATACATGTTCTTTTGTTTGGATCCTTACAACACTACTTCATTTAATTCAATATCTTTAATTTGGCACACTCCCATATTGAATCCAACATTATAGCCCTTGTCACAGAGTTGGCTGATGCTTAGTAGGTTGAAGTTGAGACCTTCAACATATGCAACATCTGTGATTTTTAATCCAATTTTCTTGATGGATCCAGTGCCTCTTATTTCCCCTAGAGCTTCATTTCCTCCAAATATGACTTTTGCGCCTCTAATCTCTTTGAATTTTGACAGATTTCTCTTGTTTCCTGTCATGTGTCTGGAATAGCCACTATCCATGTACCAGGTTTGTAGGTCCCAAGGGGTGTGAGTGTAAGGTTTAGAAGGGGGGGTTGAATAAACCTTACCAACTTTTCGATTTAGTCCTTTTAAGACGTTCAGAGTTAATACTTCACAGCTAAGTCCTTGATGGACAACTAAGTTAGTTGATCAACAGAGTTAGCCACTCAACAGACTCGACTAAGCTGTTGATAGAATAACTCAGCTGTTTTGACTAAAACTTAACTCGACTGTGATATGTTTTCAGCGGAGGACTTAACACCCTTGAATTTTGGTTTAAGTTTATTTTAATACTTGATTATAGCACTTTGTTAATTATTAGATGGACAGCAAATTTATCAGCAGATATCAAATTAATATGCAGTAATTAAAGTGCTGAAATGTAAATGACACGATAAATTTTATAGAGGTTCGAAGATGGGGTAATTCTTCTACTCCTCTCTTCTCCAACTCCCCGGAGGAATCCACTAAGTATTGATCAATGTACAAAGTGGTTATCACCCAGGATGCAAGTCTTGATCACACAATTGACTTGATCCTTTGGGACTCGATCTGAGATGCCTTGGTCACACAAATGGCTTCTCATACGACTCACCGCTTTGCCTTGCTACTAAAACCACTTGCTCAAGCTTCTTGGATTTGATCACGAAGCCCTCCAAAACTTGAGACTGGTTCGACCTTGAACCTTTCTACAATCCTTTGTGGAATGTAGACCCCTTGATTCTTCAAATGTTTCCTCTTCAACTGATTAAAGTCGTCTTTCCTTCACTGGTGAGTGTTGGATTGATTTCCTTCGTAATGTAGGCTTGAGGATTGAGCTTAAATGACTTGAGAATATTTCAGGTTACAGATATTGCTTTCTTGCTTGTAATGGTTTTCTCACGTAATCAAGGTAACCTTTTCTCAAGGTGATTCCTCGGCTTTTATAGTGTTCTTTTGAAAATTTGTCCGTTGAAGAGATAGGTTAATTTTCAAAAACACTTGTGGTCGTTGGCTTGTCTTGTTGCGAGTCCTTGGAATTGACATTTCCTCGTATTGAATGAGTCTTGACTTTTTCGTAGTTCGACACAGTGCGATGATTCCCATTGGTTTATTCCTTTTGCACGCTTCTCGGGATCGAGCACTTTAAGAAAGGCAAGATGGGAGTATTACTTGTTTAAGTAATTTTCTTGACTTACGTAACGGATCTCTTTTAGTTTTCTCGACTTGATCGCATTTCCTTGATTTCCCATGACTTCGAGTCGCCTTCCAATCATTGGATGACTCATCCGGCACATCAACTTGAGACTTGGCTATCTTGATTGTTGACTTGATCGACACTTTAGTCACCGTTGCATCTTGATCGAGTTCTGTCTTTACTTCCTTGCTACACTCAAATTTTGCCTCACAATAGTCTTCCTTATAGTCTCCAGTTGACTTCTTGCATGTTCGCATAGCTTACTTAACTCAAATCGGCTCGACCAGCCCTATCTATTACAATGCAAATTACAAGGAAAATGGGTGCCAACTTTCTATTCTAAGTTTTACATGGCATTCATCAAAATCTAAAAATTAATTTCCCAACAATTTCCCCCTTTTTGATGATGCCAAAACTTAAAACATGCATTCAGCAATATAAATAGCAAAGATATGTACAGACAATGTAGAATCACATAATGTATGCGTAGAATCAATCTTTTATTGATCATAACATTCTAGTTCTTTACACAGCTGTTTACAAAGTGTATCAGAGCTTAATTAGAGCTTAAGGTAATCATGCTATTCTATATCTACGCAAGTATAGAAATTATACAATTTTATTCAGTGTACAGAAGACTTACATACAAATGCATTTACATAGTAAAATACATGAAGGGGTGGACATCAACACTTCATCTCCTTCGCTGCCTCCTTCTTTCTTCTTCTTCGGCTCTGTCATCTTCTGACCTTTTTCTTTGCTTCTCTTCTTCAGCTGCTTTCTTTTTCTCATAAGCCTTTTGGCAGCTTCATCTTTTCTTTTCCTTTCTTGTCTCTCTTCCCCACAAATTGAGTTTGCCTTCTATTTTCTTCTTCGATTCTCTTTACATACTCGGCATTGTTCTTGGCCACATGCAGGGTTGGCTACTTCGAACCCCCCCAATAGATCCCTCCTTTCTTACTGGATCTATATATTCAATGTTTTTGGCGAGAGGTCTGAGTCCAAACCTCTTCCTTCTCCATCCTTTTCCTCCCTCTGGGCGTGTATTGTATTGGGGTCTTCTTTTTCCCGAGTGAGTGACCAGCAGAGTGACTGCCAGTAGTCTGTTGCCTGTCAGCTTCTTCACATAGCTTGAGGCCTTTTTCCCAATACAAATCCCAGGCTTAGGCCATGGACATATTTACGAAGTAACCCTCGGATGCGAGCGTCTTGAATTCATCAACAGATCTTGGCTCTGTTCCGACGTCTGAAATGGCATCAGTGTCTCTTCCTGCCAGAATGCCTCCATATTGTTTTAGTATATCCATCGCTCGGGCATCCATCTTTCCTTCCACCTCCTTCATCCATGCTTCTCTTGTTTTTTTAAGTTTTTTAGCCACCGACCATGGTGCTGCGAGTGTTGAGCAAAGAGAGTTATCGGGAGTTTGCGATGATATCAGCTATGACAAGTCCTTGTTGGGGGGTTTTAGCAGTCATCAGGGTCATATCTTTCGAACCTTCCCCCTCAACATATTTTCCCTTCTTCTCTTTTTTTTTCGCTTCTTGGTGTCTTCTCCTTCACAACAAGGCGTCCTTCTTCTCGACTTTAGAACCTTTCAACGCCGTTAGTATTCCTCTTCCCCTTTTTTGGCATCATCAAATGAGAGAGGAACCCCTGAAACAAGCCAATCATGAAGTCTAAGCGGTGATAGCCGAGTTGTGCTTCAATCGGCATGCGAGTATCTTTGCACGGAATCCGGAGCGGTGGCGTTGATTCACCGCCACCACCTTCATTTCAGCCATGAGAAGGCTGAATTTCTTCTCCATGTTCTCCTCTACGCGTGAAGCTCTTTCTTATGAAATTCACGCAAAGAACATTTGCATCTGTGTTGTGAGATTCATGCATTCAATCGATGTTTTCTTGCATTCTTCTCTTCATATCAAGATTCTCAGCCCACCAGACTAGCAATTCATTGAACAATGTTCTGAAGTATCGAACTTGTTCTATACGCATTGTCTGATGTTGTTGCCACCATTCCCGGATCCTGACAATTATTCCTCGCCGATCGGTAGTAAGATTAGCATCTCGGTTATCCAGTCTCATGTCCAGCGAGGCCTGGTGCTTCTCCATCTTCTCTATCTCTGCAAATATGGCCTTGAAAACTTCTCGAACCTCAACTGTCACTTCGCCTCACCAAGGCGGCCAAAAAAGTCAAAGTCTCTATTGGGACGATGGTGTCTGTTGGAATAACGAGATCAGGTTTATGGAAACGTTCTTGATCTCTAGCTGATTCTTCAAGAAGGTCAGGTAGCTCCAGAGAAAAGGGGAACGATTCTTCAAACGGATCATCACGGGGAATGGTAATCTGCTCAATGGCAACTTGTGCCCGTGATGTGCCTGGTGGAGCGATTCTGCTGCAGCTTGGGAGCTGCGCGATTGACTGTTTCGGCCTATGGTCTTTGTGGAGTTGACCAAAATGGAGCCTGGTATCATTGTCTTAACGGCCTTCGTCGGTCTCAGCTGATTTTCCCATATGAGTTGACTGGTCCCCGGCCGTATAAGTAGCGCCATCGGACGATGATGAGACTTGCATGGGTGGCTCATCATCAAAGTTGAAGGTTTGGCGAGTAGCCTTTAGATCGGACTTACTCGTGCTTGTGAGAACATTCTCAGCTGAGTCTTTTGGATCGGCAATGGGGGATGACTCAGCTTCGTCTTCATCTTCAGATCCCAGAAAGGTTACATCAGGATTGTCTTGGGAATTGTGAAAAGCACTTATCTCCTTTTCATATGGATCAATGATAGTAGGAGGGATGTTCTATGCTTCCGTCTCTCTACCACGGGAAGTCTCAACCTCCCGTTGGCTTTCACTACCTCCTGCAATCTCAACCGCAGCGAGGCTCGACAATCCCTTCGACGATTCAATCGCTTTATGGTCTTGGAGGTGGCATCCACTTGAGTCTCAACTCCTTGGATTGCACTTTCATCGCCCAGGGTGTTAACTCCCAGGGCATATCCATCCTTTGTCTCGACTGCATCAGCAGCGTCATTGGCCTTCAAAGCAGTTGGCACTTCAGATGAGACAGTCTCAACTGTCTGAGCCTCTTCAGTGACAACTTGCTGTGTATCCATTTGTTTTTCCTTCTCCACTTCGCCTCCAAGATTCATTGTGGAGTCAGCTGCAGCATCCTCTGTCCTTGCTGCAGTGGAGGGAGTTTCCCCCTCAGCCGGCACACCAGCTCAGTGACTAGGAATGGGGTCACTCGTCTCGAGACTCCCGGTTGTTCCCTTTGAGTGTTCAGCCATTGGGGTAGGTGGTAAGACACCTTCATCAGGGGTTGGCTCGACTGGGGTCCCAACATTCCCAGTTTCATCGCCAATTCCCTTAATGCCTTCATCAGAGTGAGCAGGGGAAGTGGTGGCAGCAACAACGGTTGCAATTCGCTGCACCACTCCCATAGGATCAATCTCCAACTATGATTTGGAAGATTCCCCTGGTCCTTCCATTAATCGTTGCTCATGTAGGACCCTAGATTCCTGCATGGCTTGCTGCATTTCCAATTCTTCTCAGAGCGGCGGGTCCGTGATCCTCATCACTCTCTCGAGAGGATGTCAAGATGAGGATGTGTATGATCGAGTGGTTCGATGGGGGACAAATGCCGGCCTTCTCACGAGCTTGACCTTCCTCTGCGCCGCTCCGCTTCTCCTTGTCTTTGAAGATCTCCAAGATATCTCGTGTAATTCCTTCATCCAGTTGATTGGACCACGCCGGGTCAATCCGAAAAATTCAACGCTTCTTCTTCTTCTTCAATAAACTCCGGTCTTTGGAAATGTTCCCTATATCGACTTCGGCTTCCACTTCCTCCATTCTCGCAGACGATTTTGGATGTCCGGATATGGTGGGGATAGGATCATCACATCATCATCTTCTTTATCATCATCTCCTCATGTTGCTTCCTTCTCGTGAATAAAGGCAACATACTCCGCTCAACTCCTTCAAAGCAAAGATCGGGGACAGTGGATATATTGTCCTCGTCGCCAGAGAGTCTGTTGTCTTAGCTGCTTCCTTGTTCTTGACTATCTGTCCCACGGTTGGGTCTTTGACTTGCCTCTCTGACGGCCAATGAGACTTGGTAGTTGCATCAATAATCTTTGGAGACTCTACTTCTCCAATTGTTTCCGCGATCTGCTTGGTGAGTGAGCGGCAGACTGTTGTTTTTCAAGCTCGACCGCTTGAAGAGTCTTCTTCTTTTTTGGTCCTTACTGAGAGGAATTTCTGTTCGGATGCGCTTTCCTCCGAGTCCTGGGTGGCGGGGGCTGCTATTGTCTTTTTTCTCGAGGAGTCGTCCATCTCGCTTATCGGTCCTCCTTTTCTTAATAACTCGGAGAAGGCATTTGGGATTCCTTCTCCACTGCGGCCGCTTTCTTTGGGGCGGTGACTCGGCCGCAGGGGCAAAAGTGCATTTCTTTTTCTTTGCTGCAGGGGCGCATTTTTTGCACTGTAGGGCTTCTTCGAGGAGAGATGAGACAGTTGTTTCTTCAAGGCCACCGATTCTCCTCACTCGTATCGCCATCTTGGCGTACGCTCTCTCTCTCGTGCTCTCGGGAAAGGTTCGATCAGAACATTTTCTTGTTTACATGGAACACCTTTCCATGTCGAAGAGGGACTCCCTTCACTTCCATCATCCGGCCAATCACCGGGCCATATCCCAAAGATCCTCCGAACAAACCATCCTCCTTGAAGGATTTATTCCCAATATTCTCGGCGCAGTCGCTATATACAAACTCGCACCAGTTTCACCTTCTTCTCTTCCATGATCGCAGCCATCACGATCAACTTGGTTTTGGACAGCTGGTTAAAGCTTCCAAACTTGATATCTATGCATTTGGCAACAATGTCTAACAGCTTGTGGTAATCCTCCTTCAGCAGCTTCTTATCAGCTGTGTAGACAACCTTTGCAGCACAGTCAGGTTTGGCTACTTCATTCCATGCAGCAGCCAGGTTAACATCAGCTTCATAAATCTCCGGCACTCCTTCCACCGACAACGAATAGTGTTCTGCCAGATCCTTGGCAGTAATGGTGAAATCTTTCCCGTGAACAGAGGAATTTATGCCCTCATCGTGAACTTCAGCATTCACATAGAACTGTGCGACCTCCTCCAAGTAGGTCATCTGAAACTCCATCGACAAAAAGGGTTTCAGTCGTGATTTCTCCAACTTCTCTGCTATTTTCTTCACAAGGGTTTCGTCTGACCCTTGTTTGATCATGCCTTCGAAATCCACAGTAGAACCCGTGTGGATTTGCTTTCCCAACTTGACGAAGTCGTACGTAGATGCCATTTCTCGAATATTTACCGAATGAAACTTTGAAAATAAGCTTTGAAGATTTGTAGGGTTTTGAGAGTAAGAATGCTTTCTTTGCTCTTGAGAGAGATGAACAGTTTTGGTAAAGTGAGAGAAAATCGGACGAAATGGTATATGTATGGGTTATGAAATTTGATCAAGATCAACGGCTCAGATTTTGCACGCCGATTAACATTTAATTTCTCGCATTTAATGCGGCAGCATTTATATCCAATCATAAGCTTGGTATGCAGCTTTTAACTGTACACGTCATAATTATGCTGACGTCATTCTTAAAAAAACATTCCCGCTTAGTAAAAACGACTGCGTTTTTGTCACTTTGCTCATAAATGTTTCAGCTTACTCCTTAGCTGATTTAACTCTTCTCTTTTTGCACATAGGCACTCAGCTGTCAGCTAACTCGATGCAGCTGATTCTCCGATACGGCTGATTCACTTAGTTGATTCAAGAGTTTAGCTCTTTTTCATCTTTTCATGTTCCATCTCTTTTCTTTGAGTCTTCTAAGTGTCAACTCAACTCAATTAACCCTAATTCATGCTTGAGTTCTTCAAATCTTGATTCACATAATGGTTTTGTGAATATATCATCTAACTGCTTATCAATTGAGATATATTCCAAGGTGATGTCCTTCTTTTCAACATGATCTCTTATGAAGTAATATCTGACATCAATGTGCTTTGTTCTTGAATGCAACACAGGATTTTGAGTGATTGCAATTGCACTTGTGTTATCACACATAATTGGAATTTCCTTTTCTTCAACTTCATAGTCTCTCACTTTGCCTCATCCATAAGACTTGGGCACAACAAATTTGCCGCAACTATGTATTCTGCTTCAACTGTGGAGGTGGCTATTGAATTTTTCTTCTTGCTAAACCAGGAAATTAGCCTATTTCCAAGCATTTGACATGTACCTGAGGTACTTTTTCTGTCAACTCTACATCCGGATAGTCGAGTCCGAGTAACCAATTAGCTTGAATCCACCTTCCTTCGGATACCATAAGCCAACTTCTTGGCTTCCTTTCAAATATCTCAAGATTCTCTTGGCCGTCATGTGGCTTTCTTTTGGAGCAGATTGAAATCTTGCACATACACCTACAAAGAAAGGTGATGTCCGGCATGTTTGTGTGAGATAGAGCAATGATCCAATTAGTGCTCTGTATCTTGTTTGATCCACAGGCTTGCCATTTGTATCCATATCCATTTTGACTGATGTATTCATTGGTATTTTCACATAAGACTTCTCTTCCATACCAAATATCTTCATTAAATCTCCGTGTATTTTGTCGACTTATGAAGGTTCCATCCTTCACTGCTTTACTTGAGTCCAAGGAAGAATGCCACTCTCCCATCATGCTCATTTCAAATTTGCTTTGCATGAGATTTGAGAATTTATCACACAACTCTTTGTTTGTGGATCCAAAGATGATGTATCCACATATATTTGAAGAAGCAGTATACTCTTCCCATCTTGAATTCTGAAGAGGGTTCTATCCACTTTGCCTTTTGTGAATCCGTTCTCAGTCAGGAATTCCGATAATGTATCATACCATGCTCTTGGTGCCTGTTTCAATCCATATAAAGCTTTCTTGAGTTTGTATACTTTATCTCCAAGAGTCTTCTGCTCAAATCCTGGAGGTTGTTCAACATACACTTCTTCCTCCAATAACCCATTAAGGAATGCCCTCTTTACATCCATTTGATATACAATGAAGTTCTTGTGAGCAGCATAGGCAAGAAACATCCTTATGGCTTCCAATCTTGCCATAGGAGCAAAAGTTTCATCAGAATCTATTCCTTCTTCTTGGCAATACCCTTTGGCTACCAATCTTGCTTTGTTTCTTACTACGTAACCTTCCTCATTCATCTTGTTTTACGAACAACCATTTAGTGCCAATAACATTTTGATGGGTAGGTCTTTGAACCAATTCCCACACTTTGTTCCTTTCAAACCGATTCACTCTTCTTGCATGGCTTGAATCCAATGTGTGTCATCCAATGCTTGTGACAAATCTTTTGGCTCTATTTGTGAGATAAAACAAGTGAACATTGCTTCTTGTTGAGTTCTGGATCTGGTTTTACACACCTTCTCTTACATCTCCAATGATTAGTTCTCGTGGATGGTCTCTCACCACCTTACATCGAGTTGGAGTAAGTTAGCCGGATTCGATCGTCTTGCGGTGTGTTATTTTGATCGCTCTCTCATTATCCCAAATGTCTTTGAGACTCAACTATCTCATCTTCATCCGGGTTTATAATTCCAAATGCTTCAACATAGGGACTCTTCGCATGGTTGGGTGATTCAACTTATCACCGACTCTTCAATGTCTTCTCCATTTACATTGGGTTCATCGAACACCACATGAATAGACTCTTCAAGAACCATTGTCCTCTTGTTGAGCACTCAGGCTTTGCTTGCGGTGAGTATCCTAAGAAGATACCTTCATCACTTTAGCATCAAAAGCCTTTAAATTATCTTTGTCATTGTTATGAATGAAGCATTTGCATCCAAATATTTTAAAATATGCAACATTTGGCTTTCTCCCTGTCCAAATCTCATAGGAGTCTTTGTCACTTAATGCTTTTATCATGCATCTATTTTGAGTATAGCATCATGTGTTTATTGCTTCAACCTAAAATCTTTTAGGCACCTGTTGGCTAACATGGTCCTTGCTTTGCTTCTTTGAGAGTTCTCAGGCCTTCTTTCTCGCAACCCCATTCGATGTGGAGTCCTTGTCGCAGATAATTCATGAGCAATACCATTTTCAATACAATCTTTGAGTTATTATACCATTGAGAAACTCGGTTCCTCAGAAGATCTTATTTTGATAATGGTTTGACTCGTCTCATTTTGATTCTCTTCATCATTTGTGGTAGTTTCTGCAGGGTTTCTTTTCTTCTTACACATGAAAATTGTCCATGTGTATCTTGAGTAGTCATCTACTACCACCAAGGTGTATTTCTTTCCGCTTATGCTAGCTTCAGCCGGTTCAATCGGACCAAATAGATCCATATGTAACAGTGCAATATTCTTGTTGAAGATGGACATGTCATTTCTTTGAATGATGATTTGATTTGCTTTCCCATCTAGCATGCATCACATACACTCTCCTTCTTGTATACTGAGTTTGGAAGTCCTTCTACAAGATTACTTCTTGCAAGTTTGTTAATAGTTTTGAAATTCACGTGACTCGAAACCTTTCGTGCCCACGACCAACTTGACTTTACTGCTCTTTTTTGCTAGTAGACAAGTGTTTGGTGTTGCGATTGACCAATCCACCACATACATGTTCTTTTGTCTCGCATCCTTGTAGCACTACTTCATTAGATTCAGTGGTCTTGATTTGGCATCCCCATATTGAATCCAACATTATAGTCCTTGTCACAGAGTTGACTTATGCTTAGTAAGTTGAAATTGAGGCCTTCAACATATGCAACATCTGTAATTTCTAATCCATTTTTCTTGATGGATCCAATGCCTCTTATTTCTCCTGGAGCTTCATTTCCTCCAAATATGACTTTTGCAACTCTAACTTCCTTAAATTTTGACAAATTTTTCTTGTTTCCTATCATATGTCTGGAACAACCACTATCCATGTACCAGGTTCCTTGGCACTCAGCTGTTCCTTGAACCTGCAATCAAGAAAATTAGGTTTTAGGTACCCATACTTGTCTGGGTCCTGAGGGGTTAGTATTGTAAGATGATCCAACCAACCTATAGCCAAATGATTTGACTCTAAGAGGTTGCCATCTATCAGTGCCATAATCACAATTAATTTTGACAAATTGCTTGGGGGTTTTAGGTTCATACAGCTATCTCTTTTGTCTGTATGCCTGTGCATGTGTTTTAGCAATTGCTCTGTTTAGGTAGTTGTGATATCTCTGAGGATAGTGCCTGGGTGCATATGTGTGCTGATAATAATTCTTTTACCTTTGGAATGGCCTTTCTTGAGTTCTGGCCTTTGCTATTTGTGCTTATATTCCATAGGTCTTTGTTGATAGTTCACATTATTCCAATCAGCTTGGCTTGGATAATTTCTACCATTCCCATCATATGTGTTCCTTTTATAGAATTTATGGGGCTTTTGGTAGCTCTGTTTCTTCTTTACAGAGTACTTCCTATTTGGAGTTTTCTGAGGAACTCGGCTGGATTTCTTCTCACCGCCCTTTCAAAGATACTCGGTTGGTCATTTTCCTTTTCCTTTATAACCAAGGCCAGTTTGCTTGTGGTTGTGCTTTGGAATGAATGTGTGTGCACCATTTGGAGTTTTGGATTTTTGAGATGCTTCATTACTTGAAGATCCTTTTTCCAAAATCACTTTTGGAACTTGACTTGGCATAGAGGAATTAAATCCTAAGCCTGTCTTATCTCCACATTCTCTTTGGCTCATAATAAGATCATCCAAAGATTTCGATGCCTTAGTGAATGAGGCAATCACATTTTTGAGGTCATTTTCCCTCTTTTCTGTGGCAGCTATCTCTGCTATTAACTTAGCATTTTCAGCTTTTAGCTCTTTATTCTCATCAGCTATGTGACTTAGAGTACTCATCTCCTTAGTCAGCTGTGAGTTTTGGCTTTTGTGTAGGCTGTTTTCCTCATTTAGTAGTGTGTGTGAGGATTTAATGTGTTCAAAGTCTTTCATCATTTTGCCAAATGAATCATAAAGATCGAGTGGGTGATGAAGTGTGTGTGTCACAATCACCGTCACTAGAATGAAAGTGTGATGAGTTAGAGTGTACCTCATCTTCTTGGTCAAGTTGGTCTTGTTCTTTGGCCATTAAACGGATCAGGCTTCTTCTTCGAGTCACTTGAGTAGTCGGCACTACTCTCCGAGTCCATCGTGTCTTTTGACTTGGCTCTCGGCTCATCTCTGCACCAACATTGCCTTTTTTCTTCTTCTATTGTCTTCTTTCTCTCAAGACTTTTCTTTCCTCTTCATTCCTCGTATTTGTTGACTACAGGATATGGGCAATCAATGGCATAGTGACCGGGTTGCTCGCGGTTCAGGATAAATTTTCAACTTTTTGATCGATTCTTTCCATCCTTGGATTGTCAGCTCTTTGATACAAAACCTTTTGATGCTCTGTTCTTTTGGGTGGCCTATCTTCCCTTGACTTGGAGGGAACTGAGTGTCTTCTGGAGATTCACCTTTGCCTCTTTTGTATTTCTTGTTGAAGAATTTGTTAAACCTTTTAACCATCAGGGCAATCTCCTCTTGGTCAATGACTTCCTTGGCCTGAGCTCTTTTACCATCCTTAGCTTTTAGAGCAGCTATTTTGGGCACAGCTGTCTCTTCTAGGTCTTTTCTTCTCGTATCAAATTCGTAGGCTTTGAGATCCGAGAATAGCTCATGGTTGGATGTTTTTTATAGGTCCATGGAGTGTCTCAGGGCCATGACTTTCATTTCCCATTCAGCTGGGAGACTTCTTAGAATCTTCATACACATTTCCTTGTGTGTATATTCTTTTCCAAGTGCAGACAGCTCATTGGTAATTTCTGTGAACCGAGCATCCAGTTGATCTAAGGTTTCTCCTGCAAGCATCTTAAAGTTTTCAAATTTTTGTACAGCAACAAATAGTTTATTTTCCATGATTTGCTCAGAGCCTTCACAAATTAGGGTTAGCTTATCCCAGATTTCTTTTGCAGTCTTGCATGATTTGACTTTGTTGAACATGGCTTTGTCTAGAGTTTTGTAAAGAATGTCCTTGGCCACGTTGTCCAAGTTGTATCCTTTTCTGTCATCATTTGTCCATTCAGCTCTTGGTTTTTCAACCATAGCTGGTCTGGGAGCAACATCCTCTTCTCCTTCAACAGCAGTTCTCCTTGCACTGTTTCACTTTTAAAATTTGCGCTGGCCCATCTTCTATTACTATCCACATTTCATCGTGTAATGCTGATAGATGAGCCTGCATAAGAATTTTTCAATCATCAAATTCCTCAATTGTGAACATAGGGATACGTGTCAAATTTGCTTCCATGATAATAACTTTGCTGAATAAAAGAGTTTTGAAAGATCAAGTGCTAAAGCAAGCTTTGAGAGATTGGAGATCTAGTTCAAGAACTGGTCGGAAGGCTCAATGAACCAACCGCTCCGATACCACTTGTAGGTCCCAAGGGATATGAGTGTAAGGTTTAGAAGGGGGGGTTGAATAAACCTTACCAACTTTTCGATTTAGTCCTTTTAAGACGTTCAAAGTTAATACTTCACAGCTAAGTCCTTGATGGACAGCTAAGTTAGTTGATCAGCAGAGTTAGCCACTCAACAGACTCGACTGAGCTATTGATAGAATAACTCAGTTGTTTTGACTAAAACTTAACTCGACTGTGATATGTTTTCAGCGAAAGACTTAACACCCTTGAATTTTGGTTTAAGTTTGTTTTAATACTTGATTATAACACTTTGTTAATTATCAGATGGACATCAAATTTATCAGCAGATATCAAAATAATATGCAGTAATTAAAGTGTTGAAATGTAAATGACACGATAAATTTTTATAGAGGTTCGAAGATAGGGTAATTCTTCTACTCCTCTCTTCTCCAACTCATGGAGGAATCCACTAAGTATTGATCAATGTACAAAGTGGTTATCACCCGTCATGCAAGTCTTGATCACACACACCGACTTGATCGTTGGGACTCGGTCACCGAGATGCCTTGGTCACACACCGCTTCTCATACGACTCGGATTGCCTTGCTACTACAGCCCACTTGCTCAAGCTTCTTGGATTTGATCACGAAGCCCTCCAAAAGATTGAGTCCGGTTCGACCTAACCTTTCTACAATCCTTTCTCGAATGTAGACCCCTTGATTCTTCAAATGTTTCCTCTTCAACCGATTGAAGTCGCTCTTTCCTTCACAGTGAGTGTTGGATTGATTTCCTTCGTAATGTAGGCTTGAGGATTGAGCTTAAATGACTTGAGAATATTTCGATTTACGATATTGCTTTCTTGCTTGTAATGGTTTTCTCGGTAATCAAGGTAACCTTTTCTCAAGGTGATTCCTCAGCCTTTTATAGTGTTCTTTTGAAAATTTGCCCGTTGAAGAGATAGGTTAATTGTCGTTGGCTTGTCTTGTTGCGATCCTTGAATTGACATTTCCTCGTATTGAATGAGTCTTGACTTTTCGTAGTTCTCGACACGGGTGCAGTGCTTCCCATTGGTTTATTCCTTTTGCACGCTTCTCGATCGAGCACTTTAAGAAAGGCAGTATGGGAGTATTACTTGTTTAAGTAATTTTCTTGACTTCTGTGCAACGGATCTCTTTCAGTTGTCTTGACTTGACTGCATTTCCTTGATTTCCCCAGATGACTTCGAGTCAGCTTCCAATCATTGGATGACTCATCTGTCACATCAACTTGAGACTTGGCTATCTTGAGTTGACTTGACTGACACTTTACTCACCGATCTCACCTGCATCTTGGCCGAGTTCCCCGTCTCTAGTTGACTTCTTGCATGGTTAAGCATAGCTGACTTAACTCAGCTCCACCAGCCCTATCTATTACAATGCAAATTACAAGGAAAATGGGGTGCCAACTTTCTATTCTAAGTTTTACATGGCATTCATCAAAATCTAAAAATTAATTTCCCAACAAGGTTCCTTGCACTCGCTTGTCCTTTGAACTCCGCAATAAAAATCGGTTTTTAGGTACCCATACTTGCCTGGTCCTCGAGGGGTTAGTGTTGTAAGACGATTCAACCAACCTATAGCCAAATGATCTGACTCTAAGAGGTTGCCATCTATCTGTGCCATAATCATAATTCACTTTGGAAAATTGCTTGGGGGCATTAGGTTCATACAACTGTCTCTTTTGTCTGTATGCTTGTGTGTGTGTCTTAGCAATTGCCTTCTTTGGGTAGCTGTGATTTTTCTGAGTGTAGTGCCTAGGTGCTTTTGTGTGATGATGATAGCTCTTTTGCCTTTGGAATGGCCTTTGTTGAGTTCTACCCATTTAGGCTTATATTCCATAGGTCTTTGCTAATATTTCACATTATTCCAATCAGCTTGTCTTGGGTAGTTTCTACCATTCCCATCATGTGTGTTTCTTTGATAAAACTTCTGGGATTTTTGGTAGCTCTGTTTATTCTTCACAGAGTACTTCCTATTTGGGGTTTCTTTGAGGAACTCACTGATTTCTTCTCGCTTGTCCTCTCAAAGATACTCAATCAAGTTGTTTTCCTTTTCCTTTATATCCAAGGTCAGTTTGTTTGTGATTGTGCTTTGGAGTGAATGTGGGTGCAACATTTGGTTTCTTGGATTTTTGAGATGCTTCATTACTTGAAGATCCTTTTTCCAAAATCACTCTGGAGTTTGACTGTGTACAAAGGAATTGAATCCTATGCCCGTTTTATCTCCACACTCTTTTTGGCTCAAAATAAGGTCATCCAATGATTTAGACGCCTTTGTGAAAGATGCAATCACATTTTTGAGATCATTTTCCTCTTTTCTATAACAAACTATCTCTGCTTATTAGTTTTGCATTTTCGACTTTCGGCTTTTTGTTCTCATCACTAAGTGACTTAGAGTACTCGGCTCCTTAGTCACCGTGAGTTTTATTTTAATTTGGCCGTTTTCCTCATTTAATAGTGTGTGTGACGATTTAATGTGCTCAAAATCTTTCATCATTTTGCCTAATGAATAATAAATATTAGTGGATGATGAAGTGTGTGTGTCACAATTACTCTCACTAGAATATGAGTGAGATGAGTTAGAGTGTACCTCATCTTCTTGGTCGAGTTGATCTTGTTCTTTAGCCATTAGACATCAATGCTTTTCTTCGAGAATCACTTGAGTAGTCGGCTTCACTACTCTCGAGTCCACCGCTTCTTTCGACTTAGTTCGTCTCGGTCAGCTGCAACAACATGGTCTTTTTCTTTTCTTCCCCTCTTTTTTCTCTCAAGACTCTTCTTTCTTCTTCTTCATTCCTGTATTTATTGACTACGGGATATGGACAATCGAGCAAAGTGTTCTCGGTTGTCTACGATTCCAACACAGTTCTCAACTATTTAATCACTCTTTCCGTTTCTTGGATTATCAACTCTCCGGTATTCAACCTTTTGATGCTCAGCTCTCTTGGGTGGCCTATCTTCCCTTGACTTGGAGGGAGCTGAATGTCTCCTCGAGGATTCACCCTTGTTTCTTTTATAGTTCTTGTTGAAGAACTTGTTGAATCTTTTAACCATGAAGGCAATTTCCTCCTGGTCAAAGGCTTCATTGACTTGACTCTCTTCCCATCCTTAACTATAGTGCGGCTTTTAGGTGCAGTTGTCTCTCCTCTTGATCCTTTCTTCTCAACTCAAATTCATAAGATTTGAGGTCTGAGAATAGCTCATGATTGGATGTTTTCGATAGGTCCATCGAGTGCCTTAGAGCCATGGTCTTCATTTCCCATTCACTGAGACTCCTTAGAATCTTCATACACATCTCCTTCTTTGTGTATTCCTTTCAGAATCTTTGAGCTCATTTGTAATTTCAAGTGAGTCTAGCATCCAAATGATCCATTGTCTCACCTGCAAGCATTTTAAAGTTTTCAAATTTTTGAACAACAACAGATAATTTATTTTCTTTAATTTTCTTTGATCCTTCACAAATTAAAGTTAATTTATCCCAGATTTCTTTTGATGTTTTGCATGACTTGACTTTATTGAACATTGCTTTGTCCAGAGTCTTGTAGAGAATATCCTTGGCCATGTTGTCAAAGTTGTATCTTTATCTGTCATCATTGGTGTCACGCACCAGCAAGCTCACTATATACTTGTGACATTTTAACAACGAACCAGCAAGCTCACTTTTCTTGTAAGAAAATGACAACCCATATCCACAAGCAAAGAGGTAACAACCCCTATTATCAAAAACAACAGACATCCATATGACCAAACACATAACCCACATCACCCAGCTATTTACATTTACATATTTACATAAGAGTTTTCAAAAGAGGATATAACGCTAAACCAAAATATAACACAGAACCAAAAAGGGAAAGTGACCCATCTACATGGCCCAACAGGTCGTCATCCATATCCATGATCCTCAAAACCTGAAGGAACTCCAGCACTGCACAGTAAGCTAAAAGCTCAGGCATTCCTATGCTCACCTGCAATGCATGAACTACATGAGTTAAAGCTCAGCAAGTTAAAATTATGCATGTCCAAAGAATAATGATGCTTTTCCAATATGAAATGCTAACATGTAAAATCCATGAATCAAAATACGTTATTCAAAACCATTTTCTTTCATTTAGGCCCCTGACTCAACTACTATGCACCGGAAAAGGGCTCTACACACATCAATAATCAAATGGCCAATAATATCAATATGGATCTACGTGTGGACCATCCTCCCGCGGCCCAGCCAAGGGTCCCTACTTCGTCCCCTTATGTCCGCCAAGAAGTATCCCACCCCCAGCAGGGCCACACATAGATACTCCACGCAGGATGGACCATCCTCCTGTGACCACCAAGAGCTCATCCTATCTAGCTCTGTGTTCACCAAGAAGTATCCCACCTGCTATACCTAAACATATATCATAAGCACGCCCAGCGTGCCTCGGTGCACTAGCAGTGGTCAACAAACAACCATTTTCTTCCAGGAAATATTTTCGTGCATGCGAACATCCTCTTGTAATATGCATGCACATGCGAATGTGTGAATGGCATGTTCAATGGTTCACCGAAAGCACCATATTGCAACATCATACAAGCGATTATGCAACATATAATATCCACGTATATTCAACAAGATATCACGACACATATAATACGATCAATTCACACAATACTATGTTCATGCATTACGATTTGCGGTGGATTTTTACTTACCTTAGACAACTTGTGATTTACCTACCAGTTGGTTAATTGTTATTCTCCAACCTTGATCGTGAATAATCTGTAATAACAAAAACTAAGGCATTAATTTCTATTATTTAATCACCAAGTCTCCAGTGCCTTGATTCCAAAAAGGACCTTGATTTTCAATTTTAATTATGTATTAATCCACTCAGTTGTTGAACTACACGATAAACCCTCTCTAAAGTTAAGCTATTAACTTGATTTGTAACTACTATTAATATCAATTTAAAACATATGAAAATTTGATGTCATTCAATATTTCTTATCCCAAAATTTTACAGAATCATCGTTAAGAGCTACCCCCCCCATTTTTTCGTGCTACTAAAGTGTATAGGCAAAAAGCTGAAATTAAAATTCCCTTCTAGGTCTAGAACCTCAAGATTTATTTTGTCCCCGATTTGTACAAAATTTCTATGGTGGGATTATCTTTGGTTAGAGCTACTTTTAGACCATTGATTAACTAATCCCTAAATTTCTAAATCTGTAAATTGGTAATCTTATCATAATATAAAAAATAAGAAATACCTGTACAAGCTACAAGCTATCGGCCGAGAACTTGCTTCCAAAGACACAGCAAACTAGCAACCAACAGAAGGAAGGAGACGTGTGTTTTTGTTTGTTTTAATGTATATATTTATCTCCAGTAATAAGGCACTGTCATGTATTTATATATAATTTTACAAAGTATACTTAATCATGAAGTTGTGTCTACGTGTTTGCATGTTTATCCCAAAATCTACTAAGTTTGACCCAGGTGCATGTATGAGGTGTACATATTACAAATATATATACATTAATTACAAGTATATGTTTTAGCCACATATACGTGTGAGCTGACGGGAATTTAGTGTAGGGGGCCCAAGTTTTGGAATCGAACCTGTGAGGCTACGGTTTTGGTTTCAGTTCCTCCAAAATGAAGAACCGGAGCAGTTCCGGAACCGTGGTCACCCCTAAGCCCAACTAACATTAATATAAAAATAAAGTACAATACATCAACTCTAAAAATAAAAGTATAAATAAGTACCAAGTTTGATAAAATTAACGTATTAATTTAATTACATTTTGACATTAAAAAATTGATAACAAAAATTCAATTACATCAATATATCATAACATTTCTCTTCAGTTTTTCATATTTTGAAATAGCATAATAGCTTCATTGCTAATATTTCGAAATACATTTTTTTTCAATATATGTTACAAATCAATCATTCAATAACCCATCAACAATGTTTAATTCTGTAAGCCTATGTTTGGATTGACCATTGAGTTTGTTTGGATAAAAACATTATATAATGAATTTCAAATCTTTGGAAGTTATTTTTGGAGTCAGTTTGGAAGATTTTAAATTCATCTTGGATGGAATAATTTTAAATCCTTCCTCCAAATCCTCTCATCCAAATGTAATCTTATGCAAAATTAATAATGAACCCTAAATCATTCCAAAAGAGACAAATATACAAGAGAATAGTATCAAAATTCAGGTCCAAGTTTATGGTGGATCAAACGAAAATATATAAAATATTGAGAAAGGAGGAGAAATAATATACCCAAAATTTTTCAAGATTCACAAATGGGAAGGGGAAGAAAATACCCAAAACATTTCTATTTTATGTATTTTTTAAAAGTAATAAACTGAAATTACTAAAATACCCCTATCTTTTTTTCAAAATTCCACGGGGGCCCAGTGCCCCCCTTGGCCCTAGTGTGGCCTCGTCTCTGCGTACATGATACCTTACACACACCTATGTATATATATATATATATTAACATACCATCACATAATATTATATATATGTATCGCATGTACTATCATTTAATTGGCAAAATTGTTTTTTTGGTCCGTTAAGTTGGCTCGATTTCGCTTTTAGTCCTTTAATTTTTATGGGTTGCGTTTGGCAAACACTAACTTTTCTAAACCTGCACATTTAGTCCGATTTCAAAATTTCGGGATATCTTATCCCTAAAATGATGAGTTGGGCCACTTTTCCCTGAAATGACTATTTTGCCCCTTTTTTGGAGAGAAACCTTGGTCATGTGCATATAACATGACTTGTTTAATATCTCAATAAAATTAAATAACAAAATTAAATATAAGATTAAATTGAAGTAGAGAAAATATGAACATATATTTATAATTGTATATAAAGTTGACAAATTAAAATATATGTTCGATTTTTTAATTTAATTTAAACAAAGTAACTCGAGCATATATTCATAACTTTCAACAAGAAATAAATTATAAAACAAAAGAAAACAAAACAAATAGAAAAAACATGTATTTACAATTTTCAACTATATATAAAAAATTAAAAAATAGAAAACAAAAAAAATATATATCTATGATTTTCAACTCAATTTAAAATTAAAGAAAAATAGAAAAATAATAATAAATTAAATAATAAAAAAAAACTTAAATTAAATTAAATAAAATATTCGAACATATATTTTTATATTTTTAAACATTAAATAAAAATTAAATAAAAGTAAACAAAAATAAAATAAATTTATTTTTTTGGTTTTCCATTTTTTGTTTTCTATTTTTTTAAATTTTTATTCACAGTAGAAAATTGTAAATATGTATTTTTTCATGTTTTGTTGTTTTATATTTTTTTCTTTAATTTTTAAGTTACAATAGAAAATGTAAGTCTATATTTTTTTCTTTTTTCTATTTTTCTTTATTCACAGAGAAAATTGTAAATATGTATTTTTTTCCAATTTTTTATAATATATAGTTCAAAATTGTAAATACATATTTTTTTTTTTTTTTATTTACAGTTGAAATTTATAAATATATGTTCATATTATTTTCTTTGAATTAAATTAAACAAAATTTGTCAAACATATATTTTATATTTTTTAATTTTAAATAAAAATTAAGAAAAACTAGAAAAAAACCAAAAAGTACATTATGTTATTTTTCTTTTGTTTTTTCCCAAGGTTTTCCTCCAAAAAAAAGGGGGCAAAATAGTCATTTCATGGAAAAATGGCCCAACTCAGCATTTTAGGGACAAGATATCCTCAAAATTTTGAAATCAGACTAAATGTGCAGGTTTAGAAAAGTTTGTGCTTGCCAAACGCAACTCATAAAAATTAAAGGACTAAAAGCGAAATCGAGCCAACTTAACGGACCTAAAAAACAATTTTGCCTCATTTAATTAGTTGATTACATAATATGTTATAAGTTATTCGTAGTTAGTTTGTATATATATATATATATATCATCTTATATCTAGGCTCTCTTTCGAAAGTATTATATTCATTCTTTTAATTAATATATTTATTGTTATATTTTTCAATAAGTGCATTGATCCTACCTTTCACATCTAATTTACCACGTGTAGCTTAATAACTAGTAGCTACTAGTTTGATAGATAAATATACATATATATATTTCCAATCACTTAAATTAGAAATTCAACTAGCACCATAGGTAAATTCCAAAATTAAAGAACTAGTCATGCTGCATAAAATAATCAAATTATGGAAATAGCACATAAACAACATATAATGCTTGAACTATATTGACCAAGTAAGTAGTAAGAGGCTCGGCATTACATCCTCCCCCTCTTATAAAAATTTCGTCCCGAAATTTTACTTACCAAAATAAGTAAGTACTTAGCTCTCATTTCGTCTTCTCTTCCCAAGTAGTTTTCTCTCTAATTGATTCCTCCAAAGTACTTTAACTAATGGGATTTCCTTATTCTGAGTTTCTTTACTTCTCGTAACAATATCCCCACAAGTATCTCTTTGTAGCTCAAATCCATTTTCAACTCTATCGCTCGTTTGTCAAAATGTGAGATGGGTTTTGCGACATATTTCCTTAACATAGAAACATGGAATACATCATGTATTGGAAACATTGATCTTTGGTAAGTCAAGTATGTAAGCCACATCGCCAATTCTCTCGGTAATATGAAACGGTCCTATGTATCTAGGACTAAGTTTTCCTTTCTTTTCCAAATCGCATTACCCTTCATCCGGTGCCACCTTAAGAAACACTCGATCTCCTACAGAGAATTCTAACATTCTTCTTCGTTGATCCGAGTAGCTTTTCCGACGACTTCGAGCGGTTTCCAATCTTTGTCGACTTTGGCCACAACCTCTCGACATTTCTTGAACTATGTTTGGGCACAAAAGTTTTCTTTGCGCCAACCTCGTCCCGGTGAACCGACGATCTACACTTTCTTGTACAATGCTTCATAGGAGCCATTTCGATTGTTGCTTGATAGTCGTTGTTATATGAGAATTCTATCAAAGGTAGATATTTACTCCATTGTCTTGAAAATCTAGAACACATGCTCAAGCATATCTTCTAAAGTTTGTATTGTTCGTTTTGATTGTCCGTCGTCACGAGGTGATAAGCATCTAAATGACAATCGTGTTCCCAATGCCTTTTGTAAACTCCTCCAAAAATTAGATAAGAATCTAGAGTCCCTATCTGAAACAATAGATAGTGGCACACCATGAAGTCTAACCACTTCCTGTATATAAAGTTGTGCGTATCGATCCATGGAATAAGTAGAACAAATGGGAATGAAATGAGCAGATTTTGTTAATCTATCTATGATTACCCAAATAGCATCGTGTCCACTTATTGTTTTGGGCAAACCTGTCACAAAATCCATGGTGATCATTTCCCATTTCCATTCCGGAATAGGTAAAGGTTGCAACGTTCCAGCTGGCCTTTTGTGTTCCGTCTTTATTTGTTGACAGGTTAAAGATTGTTCCACGTATTGGGCGATATCACCTTTCATGCCTGGCCACCAGTAATGCATCTTCAAATCTCTTATTTTAGTAGTCCGGGATGTACGAGAATATGGCGTTGAATGCGCTTCACTTTAGAACATCCACTCGAGATTTTTCCTGTTGGCACGCATAACCGTTCTTTAAATCGAAGTACTCCATCCACGTGAATATTTTGAAGTCAAGACACTTTCGAGGCAATATCTTTCTTCACTTTGGTACGATAATCATCACCATGTTGTTCATGTTGAATTCGATCAAGTAGCGTGGGGTGGAGTGTTAATCGCTAATTTAGCTTCAACGGACCTAATGATACAACCTTTATGTTCATTTTTCCGAGATCCATTAACTGGGTTTTAGAATTTGAATCGCAATTGCCTTACTTTGTGGTCGATTTCCGGCTCAATGCATCTTCTACGACATTAGCTTTACCAGGATGATTGTTGATCACACAATCGTAGTCCTTCACTAATTCCAACCATCGACGTTGTCGCATATTTAGTTCTTTTTGTGTGAAGAATTACTTTAAACTCTTATGATATGTGTAGATCTCACATCGTTCCCCGTATAGGTAATGCCTCCATATTTTGAGAACAAATATCATAGCCGCAAAGCTCTAAATCATGTGTAGGATAGTTCTTTTCATAGTCCTTCAATTGTCTAGACGCATTTGCAATCACCTTACCGTTTTGCATCAATACACACCCCAGGCCATTCTTTGAAGCATCACTATAAAGTACAAAACCTCCAGTACCTGATGGAATTGATAGAATAGGTGCTGAAGTCAGTCTCTTCTTTAGTTCTTGAAAGCTTTGTTCGCATGCTTCCGTCCATTTGAATAAGACACTCTTTCTGGTTAATTGTGTTAGAGGTGAAACAATCTTGGAGAATCCTTCCACAAACCAACAATGATAGCCAGCTAAACCCAAAACTACGTCTTTCAAGGATTTGTAGGTTGTGGCCAATTGTTGATAGTTTCTACTTTACTTGGATCAACCGAGATTCCTTCTCCTGGACACAACATGTCCCAAAATACTACTCGATCTAACTAAAATTCACATTTCTTGAATTTAGCATATAATTGCTTTTCTTTCAAGACCTCTAATACTATTCTCAAGTGTTCATTTGTGATCTTTTTCGTTCTAGAGTAAATCAAGATGACATCAATAAATACAATAACGAATTTATCTAGAAAGTCTCTAAATACCCGATTCATCAAGTCCATGAAAGCAAATGAGGCATTCGTTAACCCAAAAATGGCATCACCAAAATTCATAGTGCCCATACCTCGTCTTTGAAGGTTGTCTTGGGTATATCATCTTCTTTTATTTTCATTGATGGTACCTTGATCGCAAGTCAATCTACGAAAATATCGCTGCGCACCTTGAAGTTGATCGAACAAATCATCGATTCGGGTAGCGGTATTTATTCTTGATTGTGACTTTATTCAATTCTTGGTAGTCAATAAACAATCTCATTGTACCATCCTTCTTTCGCACGAATAGGGCCGATGCACCCATGGCGAAGCTAGGTCTAATGAAGCCTTTATCTAGCAACTCCCCGCACTTGTGTCTTTAGTTCTTTTCTGTTAGATGGTACCATACGATATGGGACTTTAGAGATTGAGACGTTCCCCGGAATTAGGTCAATAACAAACTCAATCTCGCGATTAGGTGGTAATCAAAGATCATCCCAAATACACATGGGATACTCTCTCACTATTGGAACTTCATCAATGGTTGGTTGGTGTTGTTAAATCGATGCTCATGACACTTATTAGGTATCCTTCACAGCCAGCGCCGTCGAAAGCGTTGTGCTTTTAGTCTTGATATCATTGGAAATCTAAAATGTGTCGTGATTCCAACGAAAGTGAATGGATCTTCCCCTTGGGGTCGAAAGGTTACTGTCTTTTCCTGACAATCAATTGTAGCACCATACTTTGACAACCAATCCATACCCAATATGATATCATAGTCGCTCATTGCTAACACAATTAGATCGGCATAATGTTCTCTATTTTCATTGGAATAGCACAAGCTTTCAAAATTTGATTTGTTTGTTTGGAATCTCCCGAGGGAATTGTTACATTACTGTAACCACTTGACTACATCGGTGTCCTACCCAGTCTCCTCACATACTCAGTGGATGTAAATGAATGTAACGCTCCTGAATCAAATAGTACGAATGTTGGGGTGTCAAAGATAAGAAGTTTACATGTCACCACCGATGGGTTCGCCTCTGCGTCTGCTCTGGTGATAGTAAATGCTCTAGCTAGCACATTCTTTTGTCCTGTAGGGTTCAGCATATTTAGGCACGCACTAGAAATATGTCCTGGCATCCCACATGTAAAACATCTTCTGGTATCTACCGTGCAACTTCCAGTATGTTGAGTCTTGCACCCATGGCAAAAAGGTAGTGGTATAGGTGCCTTACCCTGATCAGCTCTTTGGCGCTTAATTTGTTCCCATTCTTGTTGTCCTCAAGGGATTGAAAATTAGGTCTCTGTTGCTCTTGAACTTGGAAAGCTCTCTTCTTCGGGCTTCCAACCCATCTATGTCCCCTTTGTCCCTGTTTGAATTGATGTCTAGCCTCTTGGGCACGAAAAATCCTTAATTCAGCTTGTTCTGCCACCAGTGCTCTCTCAGCAACCTGTGAATAGGTTATTCCCTGAATTCCTGCCATGCTGACATCTCTATACAGTTCTAGCCTCAGCCCTTCAAGGAATCTTTCTACTTTTAGTGCGTCAGTGCTAACCATATGAGTGGCAAAACTGGACAATTCTTCAAATTTGCGAATATAGTCCCCGACAGTCATAGTTACTTGATGTAGTTGTATGAACTCGTTCATCTTCATTACACAAACAGGAGCCGTGAAGTATTGGTTTCTAAATAGTTCTTTAAATCTTTCCCAGGTCATTGTCGTAACATCTTATATGCTCCTCATCGTATCCCACCAATGTCCTGCACTTCCACGAAGCATAAACAAAGCACACATTACTTTTTCTTCTTCTGGGACCCTACTGTATTGAAACATGTTATCTAAAGTCCTCAGCCAGTCTTCTGCAGCTGTAGGATCTACTGCATCTTCAAAGGTTGGTGTATTTAGCTTTCGGAACCTTTCCCCCACTATCTCGATTTGATCTGCCCTTTGTTGTGGTTGATTCATTTCTACTCTTTGTTCTCCACTATATCTCTCTCACGGATGAGTTGTTTTGTTGATTGTCATTTGGATGAGCTCGTGGAGTCGATTTATGACATTATCTCGATCACCGCTTAATATAGGGTCTTCCTCCTTGATTTCTATCCCCACCGCTACTCTCACCTCTAGTTCTCACTACGATGGCCCGCTCTTTTGTATTAGGATAACCTAATAACACATGGCCAATATAATTTCATGAAACATAAAAGGCATCGATAATAAAGTAAACCTTATTGGCATTGTCGCGCCTCCACAAGTTTTGAGTTCATGTACATGGATAGTCTCTGAGAATGCTTAGGGATCTCATAGATCATACCCACCCCCTACTACTACATTACTAAGCAATATAAAAAGTGAAATTTGACAATGTAAACCCTATATACTTGTACATTAATTTTTCTTTTACCCGTGACATTTTAACAACGAACTAGCCAGATCACTTTACTTGTAAGAAAATGACAACCCATATCCACAAGCAAAGAGGTAGACCTATTATTAAACACAAATGGACATCCATCTAACCAAACACATAACCCATATCACAAAGCTATTTAAATTTACATATTTACATAGAGTTTTCAAAAGAGGATACAACCCTAAACCAAAATATATTACAGGACCAAAAGGAAAGTGACCCGTCAACATGGCCCAACACGTTGTCATCCATATCCATGATCCTCGAAACCTGAAGGAACTCAAGCATCGCCAAGAGCGAAAAGCTCAAGCATTCTAATGCCCACCCGCAACGCATGAACTACAAAGAGCTAAAGCTCAACAAGTAAAAATCATGCATGTCCAAGAATAATGATGCTTTTCCAATATGAAATGCTAACATGTAAAATCCATGAATCAAAAATACTTTATTCAAATCATTTTCTTTCATTTGGGCCCCCGACTCAACTGTTATGCACAAAAAGAGCTCACATAGCAATAATCAAATGGCCAATAATATTAGTATGGATCTACGTGTGGACCATCCTCCCGCGGCCAACCAAGGATCCCCTACTTGTGTCCCTTGTGTCTTGATTGCACTAGCATTGGTCAATAAACAACCATTTTCTTCGGAAAAATATTTTCGTGCATCTGAACATCCTCTTGTAATATGCATGCACATGCGAATGTGTGAATGGCATGTTCAATGGTTCACCAAGCACCATATTGCAGCATCATACAAGCCAATTATGCAACATATAATATCCACGTATATTCAACAAGATACCACAAGTCACATATAATACAGTCAATTCAAACAATACTATGTTCATGCATTACATTGCAGATGGATTTTTTACTTACCTTAAACAACTTGTGATTTACCTACCGATTGGTTAATTGTTATTCTCAACCTTGATCGTGAATAATTTGTAATACGAAAACTAAGGCATTAATTTCTAATATTTAATCACCAGGTCTCCGTGCCTTGATTCCAAAAAAGGACCTTGATTTTCAATTTCAATTATGTATTAATCCACTTAGTTGTTGAACTACACGATAAACCCTCTCTGAAGTTAAGCTATTAACTTGATTTGTATCTACTATTAATATCAATTTAAAACATATGAAAATTTGATGTCATTCAATATTTCTTATCCCAAAATTTTACTGAATCATCGTTAAGAGCCACCCCCCCTTTTTTTCGTGCTACTAAAGTGTATAGGCAAAAAGCTGAAAATTAAATTCCTTCTAGGTCTTGAACCTCAAGATTTATTTTGTCCACGATTTGTACAAAATTTACATGGTGGGATTATCTTTGGTTAGAGCTATTTTTCGACCATTGATTAACTAATCCCTAAATTTCTAAATATGTAAATTGGTAATCTTATCATAATGTTGGGAAATTTATTTATTAGATTTTGATGAATGCCATGTAAAACTTAGACTAGAAAGTTGGCACCCCATTTTCCTTTGTAATTTGTATTGTAATAGATAGGGTTGTGCAGGTTGAGTCAAGTCGGCCCGTGCCTCGGATATACAAGAAGTCTAATTTGAAGGCTAAAAATGAAGACTCATTTGAAATTTGAGTATGGAAGGAGGAGAAGTCAAGAACTCGATCAAGGAGTATCATCTCGGATCTGGTGTGAAGTGTAAGTCAAGTCCAGCTCGAAGCCTTGGACTAGTTGAAGTGATGGATGAGTCTTTAAATCATTGGAGCAGACTTCAAGTAACTGGGGGAAAAGGCAAATGTCAAGACAATCAAAAGAATCCGATTTGCCGAAGTCAAGAATATTACCTAAACAAGTAATACTTCCCATGTTGCCATGTCTTAAAGAGTCGGAGTCCGAGGAGCGTGCAAAAAGAATAAACCAATGGGAAATCGCACCTTGTGTCATACTGCGAAAGTTGAATGTTCATTTAATACGAGGGAAATGTTAATATCAAGAATTGCCAACAAGACAAGTCAACGAACACAAGTGACTTTTGAAAATCAATCTATCTCTTCAACGAAGCGGTTTTGAAAGTTCACTTATAAAGGCCGAGGAATCACTTTGAGAAAAGGTTAACCTTGAAAATCAACTATCTGGTTATTATTTGAATTATAACCTTAAAATATTCTCAAGATATTCAA